>JAPFBE010000122.1:0-132790 GCA_034336665.1 Luscinia megarhynchos | reverse complement strand
CCATCAGTCTGTGCCCAGCAATGGGGAAAAGCCTCAGCCCTGCAGGGCCAGGAGCTGCCGGGCTCTGCCTGAGCAGCTCAGCCAGCGGGAAGGAGCTGCTCCACACAGGAACCAGGAGCAAAGGACTGCAGCACCTTGTTCTTGGGCAGAGCCCAAATTCTCTGGGGGAATAACAGAGTTATGCTTGTGCATTGGTGAGTCAGCACTGCAGGTGCTGTGCCTGCAAACACATGGTTTGAGATCCGCAAAAGAATTCTGCAACTCTTAACTGGATCAGGATGGCACCAGCAATTACCTCCAGTTTAGTCCAAAGCAATCAGTTTACATGGTACCTAGTTTACCTGTGCTGGTCTCTGCTAGATTTTTTCTTCAGGTTATCCAGAAAAATGTAAAGAGAAGAGGAGCCTGGATTATCACTGTTTATCAAAAATGCATCTCATTTTGCTGCACATACTTTTTAGGACATGTTATCTGCTTAAAAAGCAGCTCTGGGTGCTCCCCATGAACCTCAGCCCTGGGCCCACTGTCTGCCCCAAGCTCCAGGGGATGCAGTGGGAGCCTGGCTGGGCTCTGCCCTGGGGCCATCCTGCAGTGACAGCTGCAAACAGGGAGCCACAAACAGCCAAGCCAGGGGCGGAGGGGAGCTGCTCCTGCCCAGACTGCAATGTTGTGTGATGTGCTCTGGGGCAGGGGCTCCCTGCAGAGGGGACTGCACTGTTGTACCAGAGGAGAGAAAGAATCTCCAGCTAAAGCCAAACGGAGCTGGGTGGGTGGGCTGGGAAGAGTGGGGAGACTCAAGGGGATTCACTAAGTTCATCCTGCTGGAAGGATGAGGAAAAGGGAGTGGGAGCTCAGCAGTGAGGAGAGCTGAGGGCTGAAGAGCAGCTCTGAAAGAGCAGCTCCTGAAAGGGTGCTCCCTGCAGACTATCTGGTGCAGCAGGATGCCCAGGGACCAGATGGTGGTAGCTGGCTTGCCATAGTACCAGCCAAAGTAGGTCCATTCCGGGGGGCTGCAGGACAGTGTTCCTATGGAATACAGATCAAGTTCATCAGGGGGATCCTGCTACTCCCAGAGCCTGGCCCCAGCATCCCTGGGTCTGTAGGGGCTGCCCCAGTGGCACATGGTTTGGCCCACCGCCCTGTCACTAGCACCTGGGACTTGTGTACAAATTTGGGATTGGAAAAGAAGACACTGGTGTTGGAAGAGGGCAGCAGAAGCCCTTGCAAGGCCCGACCATGATAAGGAAAAACCCACTCATTGCTGGGGAAAATCCATGCCTTAATCCTCCCTGCCTGCATTGTCCCCCAAAAAATTTGGTGCCAAGGCAAAGAAGGAGAATACAGCAGTACAAGCCCTTTCTCACCTGCACGCCAAACCCGGCTGGTGCACAGGTTCTGGTCTCCCCCTTTCTGCTACCCCCACCCACGGGGACTTTTCTGTTGGGCTGGCTGCCCCAGCCCCAGCCCCAGTCTTGGCAGAGTGGCTGGCAAAGCCCCACACCCACCCCCAGCTCAAAAGCAACTCGGCTGAAGGCTCAATGCAATGAGTGACAGCAAAAGGATAATCCCTGCTGCCACACCCAGGCTGAGCCCTGAGATGTTGGGCCAGGAGATGCCAGGACCAGGAGCACACCCCTGAGTGGGCTCACCTGCAAAGTGAGTGTAGGCTGTGTCCTGCAGGTAGCTGCCACAGCCAAAGTCGATCAGTTTTGCCTGCCCGGTGGCCAGGTCGAGCAGGATGTTCTCTGGTTTGATGTCCCTGTGCAGGACCCCGCAGCTGGTGCAGTGCTGCACAATTTCCAGCACCTGATGGAACAGGTCTCACACTACTCCTCGGACAGGAACCTCGTGCCCGAATGAAATGCCGCGGGTCCTGACACCGCTCGGGGCGCTCCAGCACCATCATGATGTTGTTGGGGAGCTCAAGCCACTCCAGCAGCTGAACGACACCAGGGAAGCCAGTGGACACCTTGTCCAGCAGCACAATCTCCAGCGGTGCGGCGGTGCCGTCAGGCTGCGGGAGAACCACGATGCCGTCAGCGGGGCTGATGCCGTTCCAGGGCTCGTGAAGCCCTCCACCCAGCCCGGGAATGCTCTATTGGCCCCGCGCCCGCTCTCCCTCGAAGGTCCTGGTGGCTCCCACCCTGCCGGGCCTCGGCTCATTCCCGCCTGGCACGCCCCGGCTTCTCCCGCTGGCCCCGCTCACTCACCAGCTCGCTCCAGTGCCGGATACGGTTCCGTGGCACCCTTTTGATGGCCACCTGCGAGCCAAGGGGCAGCAGCGGGCTGAGCTCGCCGCCCGCACTGCCGAGCCCCATCCTCCTCCTCCTCCTGCACCCGCCGCCGGCCCTGCCACTCACCAGGCACTGTCCGAGCCCGGTCGCCGCCGAGACGCTGCCGAAGCCACCAGCGCCCCAGCAGCGAACTCAGCCGGTTCCGCTCCTTCAGGCCCTGCTGCGCCTTCCCTGCCGGCGAGACGCGGCTGTCAGCGCTCGGCCCGGGGCCAGGAGCGGCCCTCGAGTGCCCCTCAGCCGCCCCGGGCCGGGCAGCGCCAGGTGTTCGCTCTTTGGAACGGGACAGCGGCGGCTCGGGGCCAGCGGGCTGCGTGTGTGCTCCGCGGGCCCGGGAGGAGCTGGGGCCAGGGCCGTGGCCGGGGCCAGGCTCGGGTCAGGCGGAGCCAAAGCGAGGCGATGCCGCCCCAGCCGCAGGCACTGCTGTCCACCCAGCAGAGCCACCGCCAGTATGGGCAGAGCCGGGGGTACGCGAATCCGCAGCGGGACGGGCGGGGTCGGGGACGGGGCAGCCTTACCCGGGACCAGGGGGCATGGCCTGGCCTGGAACGGGAGAGGAAGACTGAGAGAGGAGGACGGAGAGGGAGAGGCGAGAGAGGGTGCGAGACTGCCGGAGATGGTGTGGTACAGAGGGAGAGGGAGAGAAGAAGCAAAGAAGGAGTTGACAATTTAGCTTCTTTTGCTGCTGCTCCTGCCGCTACTGTTGCTGCTGCAGCTGAAACTGAAGCGCCAGGGCCGTTTGTCCCCGTGTCTGTTTGTCCCTTCCCGCTCGCCCCCACACTGAGCCCCACTCTCCCCGCTGGCAGCCCCTGGTCTCTCCAAACATGGGAACTTTCCGTGCTTAGCCAACATCCAGAGTATTGACTTCTGCACACTGGCAGAGGAATCCCCTTGGTTGCTGCTGTGCATTGTCCCTGCTGAGGCTCAAACACTATCTGAGCACATTCCCTGAACGCAGAATTTGTACCTGACCCAAGCACTGCACTTGTGTCTCCAGCATTTCTTTCCAAGAAAAAAAGGGAAAGGCAAAGTCTGGGTAGCTTATGGTATTTTACAGTGTCTAAGACTTTTCAAGTGATGGATCTTAGAGCTGAGATCCATTTGGAATTAATGGGATGGAGAAGTAGTGCAAGATGGAAAAAGGGAGCATAAAAATGCATGGAGAAAAAAACTCTTGGATTGATTCTTTCCATTTTCATTTATCTTCTTTAAAGCTGTTTCAATTTTCCCAGAATCTTCTCCACAGTCCTGTTTGCTCTTTCCAAGAACCTTTCCTGGAGAATAAGGTGCAGCTTTTGTCACAAGATGTGCCACCAACTGCAGCATGACTCTTGCAGCAAAGCAGAACAAAGGTTTTCAGAACTTGTCAACTTGTTCTTTCTTTTCCTTGTGGGCTGGAAAGCTGTGCCGTGGGTAAGGTTTTCATTGCTACTGTTCTAACCTAAGAAAACAGGAGGTGGTACCAGGAATTGTTAAGGAATGCAACCCTGACTGAATGCAGAGAAAGAATTTCTGCAGGCAGAGGTGGAGAGTTGTGTGATAATCATTCCAACACCCTTATGGACATCTTGAAAGTGATCTAGAACGTGAAAATGGGCTGACAGAGGGCGATTATTTCTGTGTTCATTTTAGCTGATTCTACATCTCTTGCAGTGGTGTAAATCAGAAGTACCATCAGTTCATGAAAAGCACCACAACAAGCTGGTCCTCTCAATAGATGGCTGAAAGAAGCTGAAAAGGAGAAATGCAGGGAATTAACATTGCCTGTAAGAAGGGTCATTTTTTCCTAATAATTTTTCCCCCAATTCATTCCCTCTGCTTTTGTCCTTTTTAGCAAGGCTATTTGCATGCCAGATTCCCCATGAAATGAGAACTCAGAGCTTGTGGAAGTGCCTGAAGGATGCCCTGTTCCTCTGCAGGACACTCAGGCTGAAACAGGAGCCTGAGCCCGCTCTGGGGAAGCCTCCTCCGAGCTGGGATTTGTGCTGTGCTGGGAGAGGGAGGAGCAGGGAGGAGGCTGGGCTGTGTGGCAGGAGCAGGAGGTTTGGGCCGCAGGACATTCCGCCTGCGCCGCTGCCCGCAATGGGCGGCCGTGCCCGGGGCTCTGGGCCCGGCCCCACGTCGCTGAGCTGCCGACACTCGCGGGAGCTGCCCGGGCTGGGCTCAGGATCCTGCTGGGGACTCCAGCTGGAAATGCCTCTGGGCATCTCCATCTGCTGCTGCTGCTCCGAAGGAACAGTGAAGAGAGGCGAGAAGTTCTGGGCTCTCTTTCTCCTGGTGGATTTTTTCATTTTATTTGAAGCTCCAGAGACAATTTCTGTGGTGGCCTCTGTCAGCCGATTCTATTTCAGCAGCACCAGCAACAGGGCTGTGTTTGAGCACTGCCAATGTGGCCTGCATGTCTTTAATTCTTCTTGAATTTGTGCTCAGGGACTTGTGAGCATTTTAAGATCTGCAAATCATTGTATCTGCAACAAACAGCCCAAGTTGGCCATCACAAAAGCACCCAGGGTAGCACTGATTGAAAAAGACAATTTCAGTTTTATGGATAAAATTCAAGTGGCATACAGATGACGGGCAAGAGCAGCCATGATCTACAATTCCTAAGGCAAAGGCAATAAAAGCTTCCTGGTGTCACCTCAGGATGAGTAAAACAGGGCTGAAAACAGGGCTGGAACCCGACCCTTTCTTTCTCTGAAGGCTGGGTCAGGGCAGCACAGTCGGGCTCTCAGGAATCATGGCTGTGTGTGGGTGATTGTTGCTCTGCTCCAGAATTCACCTGGAAAAACCCCTTGGGAGCTAGGCAGGACCAGGTGGGAAGGGGCCGGCGCTGCTGCTGCTCCTGCCCAGGAGCCCCGGCTGGGCCGGGCCGGCGCCCACTGCGCTGCGGCTGCTGCTGCTGCCAGAGCCGGGCGGGACTGGGGACAGGGAATGGACACGGGGACAGCAAAGGCCTTGGGCGGGACTGGGGACAGGGAATGGACACGGGGACAGCAAAGGCCTTGGGGCTGCAGGGATGTTCCCACTCGGGGCAGCACCAGCACAGAGCTTCATCCTGCAATTAACCCCGAGGGAAAGCAGCTGGGGAAAGGCTCCATTAAGCCTTTCTTTACTTGTCTCTGTGAAGGGACTGAAGTAAAGAAGTAAAGCAAGTATGGCCCGACCTCTTCTCCTTTGGGGAGGAGCCACGCCAGGGCCTATGAGAGGCCATAAGGGCTGTGAGGGCCATGAGGCTGTTAGGGACCTTAAGGCTGAAAGAGTCTCTGAGGCTGAGGCCAGGCATCTGATAGAACTTAGAGTCTATTGGGACACTGTGAACCACGAAATCATTGTTGACAGTACAGAACCTCATGGAACCAAGGTGCCATGTGTAAGTCCTTGTGGAACAAAGAGACCATGGTTGTTGCCCGACAGTGAAGAAGAAACACGAAACAACAGAGTTGTTTAGTGCGGTGCTTTATTGAGGGCCCTGGGGTCTGAGGACTAGCGTCCAAAGTCAGAGCCCAAATTAATCACATTTCTTCAGGGCTTAAATACTCTTCTAAAAGAATTCTTTCTTTCTTTGATCTTTTTGCTTCACTACCCCTACATGATTTTCTCAAGGTTTCTCCAGTCCCCCCTACATTTCTTTTAGTAATAAATTGTTACATCCCTTCCTAGATAAGTCTCATACATCATGTAGGCAAACAATGAGCTACTCATAAGATAACATTTCTACTGTTTTAGCAAGTTTTGCATCAGTACATACAGATAATTGGCTTTAACTAAATAGTACAGAGTCTGCCAACACAGGGCCTAGTTTATAAGACAACCCTTAGCATAACTACTTCTAATGCTAAATTAATATATAAAGTTTATCAACTTGCAACAAATCCCCCCTTTTGAGCATCACTCAATGTTTTTGCAGGGATGCTCAAATATTTACACGGTCTTCATCTTGAAATCTCACCAGCTGCACTGTATTTTTGTATGGAGGAGGTGGTGTCCCTGGAGCATGGGTAACTGCGCTGAGCAGTCTTCTGGTGTGCAGCCGCTCTTTGGTGATAACTCCTGTGAGACACTTAAAAACTCCAATAACAACTAATACAATGATCAATATCATAATAGCATATTGAATTATTGACGAGATCCATCCAGAAATTTGGAGCCCGAAGGATTGAAACAGAGCACCGACCCAATTATGTTCTGTCTCTTTTTCTAGTTCTTTGACTTTTCCTTCTACACTTCTCAATTGAGAGATGTCTTTTTCTACATCAATTGTCACATTCGGGATATGGATACAACAATGGTCAATTTTATCATTGAGATAACCACACACTCCATGCTCTTTTAGTAATAGCATATCTAATGCCATTCTATTTTGTATTGTCATTCGAGTAGTTGCCTGTAATTGCAAATTTAGATCCTTAAATCCTTTCTTTGTAACTGCGGCTAGCCTCTCAGTTTGTCCTAATAATTTGTACAGCATCTCCCGGTTTTTATATGTAGAAATTGGTGCAAACAAGGATTCCAGTACCCATCCAAATTTAACTCCTGATGAGGGTTCATGCCATTTTTCTTCGTCTTTCAGTCCTAGTTCCTCTGCTACTTCATTTGTCTCTCTCTTTGTTCGTGACTGCATCTCTTTTTGCGTTAATTTAGACTGTTTCCAGAAAGGACATAATGTGGGAACCCCTAAGGTAATTTGTGTTACAGGCCCGTCTAACGGTAAATGTGTTGTCCATTGTCCATGTCCCATAATCCATACTAAATTTTCTGGGCTTTTGATAGTTGTATCCTTACAGCTCAAAGTTTTACCCTTCTGGTCCTGCGGGAAAGCTTTTTCTGGAATTGTATGGTTAAGTTTTCTACACTCACAACCCCATTTTATAAGCATTCTGACCGGTGCCAAACTAATTTGATTCTCTGGAGTGTCACAGGTGAGAATTTGGGTGCAGTTCCAATTTTCTGTTGTGGCACTCAAAGTTTTTGTAGAAGTGCTGGTTTGAGATACTTCTGTGTAAGTGGCATTTTTGCTTCCCGTCCATTGGACACACCAATTAACTTGTCCGATGTAACTATAATGTTCTAATATGCTGGGGCCCCATACCGTTTTCCAATTGTCCCACGAGGATTTCTGCCGGGACGAGTTCTGGCATATCATTTCATAATAGCTTTCATTTTTAGGAATTCTTTTCCTTTGCCAATGTGGTATAAAACATTCCCACTTAGCAGCATCTTCAGATTTTACTTTTCTCCCTGCCACCAATTGAATTCCCCTATCCCTAATTCGTCCTAACCTCGCATGGCTAATTAGACAGTCTTTATAGGTTAATAATTTTAATGTTTCTCCAACCTTTTCCCATATTACTTCAATTCCGATTTTATTTCGTAATTTTAATTCACAACTTTCATTTTCACCTCTTTTTGTTAGGGGTAGATTTCCTACCGGAATTACTCCCCAAGGGATCGGTTCCCCTGCTGCTTGTGGCAGAGGTAAACATGCTGTAATTTTGGAAACATTTTGGACCATTCCAAAATCTCTAATTAGTCCAACTACTAAATTTTCTTGTTCTGTACCTTTCTTGAATTTTGGGAACCTGCTTTCTATGTTATTTGATGCTTCCCGAACCTTTCTTGACCGAATTTGTCCTTGAGCTAATAACACTGTAGTCCTTGAGTGTACCCACCAAGCATCCTTAGCTACCCAACACCAGTAAGTCCCTTCATCTTTTTCTTGTACATCCCGCACAACTAATGTTAGAGAATGTCCTAACCTTTTCTCAGTGTAGTGTTTATCACTTTGAGGAAGATTATGTTTCTTAAACCACCATCCAAATTCTCTAAATTCAAGGTCTGCCTTTATTTTGCATTCCAAAATTGCTGACTGCCCTTGTGATACTCGGAAAACTCCATGTGTTGGTTTCATTTCCTGTCCTAGGTGTGTTTTAGTAATTACTTTTCTTTTTCCATAATTTGCATACCATCCACAAATTACAACACAAATGATTTCTCCCTCCGAACTCCCTATCTTAGCCTCAGTATCATTTAGCCATCCAATTCCATGTTGATCACCCAAAACTACGTTACTTTGCCCTTTCGGTTTTTCCCATTGGTCTAATTCTTTGTTTTGTTTCCACCAAGTTACTGAATATTTGTGTCCACATGAGCTTTCTGTGACCCAAGTACAATTAATTCTTAAAGGGGGTCCAACCCACATGTCAACTTCGGCTTCAAAAGGAGCAACTACCACTTTGTTGACACCCCTTCCCCATTTTTCTACCCTAAGTGTGATCTGTTTGTAGTCAAAACTACCTTCCATTACTACTAAGCATGTAAACACATCGGTGTCATTCATGGTTACATTTGCAATTGTCAAAGTAGTGTTTCCAGTGTGTGTATCCTTATCCCAAATTGTGACAGTACTACCTTTGTGCTCTCTATTTCCTCCTTTCCAATGTACAGTCATTTCACCGGCTCCAATTTCCTGGTCATTTTGGATCTCGCAGGTTAGGTTCACAGTCATTCCCTCCATTGCTCCGACCAATGATTCTGAAACAGAAACCGTTATCATTCCATTAGTGGACAAGGATCTTAAGATCACTAACAAAGCAATAGCTAACAATCTGGTACGGCTCGTATCTTCATTCGCATTGGGGATACGATTTGCGCTTCCCATTGGGCCGGGACCTTCTTGACTCGCGTGTAGTGTATCCAACTGTCGATCCCTGCCACCTTGACTGCTGTAAATGTGGTTAAAATCACCAGGTACGGGCCGTCCCATGTTTCTCTCAGTGGCTCTGTGGACCAATTCTTTACATATACATTGTCTCCTGGTTGTATTCCATGAACCGGATTTTCCAGAGGCAGAGGCCGATTCCACTGCAAAGCTCCCCGCAAGGAGCTGAGAATTCTGTTAAGAGACATAACATAATTAAAGATCACCTGATCTCCCGATATATGTGGATCTCCTTTTAAGGTAGTAGCATGGTATGGTCTGCCATACAGTATTTCATAAGGACTCACTCCTACCTTTTCTCGGGGTTTAATCCTGACCCGTAACAATGCCAATGGTAAAGCCTGAGGCCACTGTAACTTAGCTTCTTGGCAGATCTTTTTAATTTGGCCTTTTAACGTCTGGTTCATTCTCTCTACCTGCCCACTAGATTGAGGTCTCCAAGGAGTATGCAAATCCCAGGTTATGTCTAGCATTTTGGCTACTTCTTGTACTATCGTAGCAATAAAATGGGATCCCCTATCTGAAGATAATCCTAACGGTACCCCAAACCTTGGAATGATTTCTCTTAAAAGAGTTTTCACTACTTCTTTTGCTTGATTTGTTCTGCATGGAAATGCTTCTGGCCATCCTGAAAAAGTACACACATAAACTAGCACATACTTATACCCTTGGGACCGTGGTAGCTCTGAAAAGTCTATTTGCCAATAGTCTCCTGGTTCAGGTCCTACCTGTAATTTTCCCAACTGAACCTGTTTTCTAACTACAGGATTGTTCTTTAAACACAATGAGCACATTGCATTCACTCGTTTTGCCAATGTTAACATCCGATTAGAGACTATTTCGTTTCTCAAAAATTTTACCAATACTTCTGCACCCCAATGACACTTATTATGTTCCATGATTAAAATGGTTTTCATTATATTTTCTGGTACCACCACTTGTCCTGTGCCGGTAACATACCATCCAGTAGAATTCTTTTGTGCCTTTAGCAGCATTGCCAGTTTTTCATCATCAGGTGCATATCGTGGCTGTTGAGTCAAGTAGGGTGTCACAGGGTTTACCTTGACTGGTATCAAGGCCATCTGAGTCCAAACCTGCCGAGCGGCTTCCCGGGCGGTGAAGTCGGCTAGACGATTTCCATCAAATATTTTCCCTTCTTCTCTTCGATGTCCTCGTACATGCATCACTGCCACTCCTTTTGGCCTGTGAACTGCTTCGAGCAGAGCCAAGACTTCTTCACGATGTTTAATTAGAGTTCCCTGTGAATTAAGCAACCCTCTTTCTTTCCACAATGCACCATGAATGTGAATTACTCCAAAGGCATATTTTGAATCAGTCCAAATGTTCACCTTTTTCCCAGTGCTCAGGGTTAAGGCTCTAGTTAGTCCAATGATTTCAGCTTTCTGTGCTGAAGTTCCAGGGGGCAGAGCCTTTGCCTCTATTACCTGTGTAACAGTCACTACCGCGTACCCTGCGTACCTGGTACCGTTTTCCATAAAGCTGGATCCATCTGTGAACAGTTCCCAGTCCACCACTTCCAGCGGTGTGTCCTTCAGATCTGGGCGGCTGGAATACACTTGTTCTATTACTTCCACACAGTCATGTGCGAGCTCCTCTCCCTTAGCTTCACTGCGGAGAAACTCTGCTGGATTGACATGGTTAGTTGTCTCTAATTCCACATCATCCTGTTCCCTCAGGATGGCCTGGTACTGTAACATTCTACTAGATGACAACCAATGCGACCCTTTTTGTTCTAAGACTGTCAAAACCATATGGGGAACATATACAGTCATTTTTCCCCTTAATGTCAACTTCCGAGCTTCTTGTATTAGCAATACAGTAGCCGCCACAGCCTTTAAGCAGGATGGCCACCCAGCGCTTACCGGGTCTAATTGCTTCGAGAAGTACCCCACCGGCCGTTTCCATGATCCTATTCTTTGAGTCAGCACACCAATTGCCAATTGCTGCCTTTCATTCACATACAGCTGAAAAGGTTTATTTAAATCTGGTAGCCCTAAAGCAGGTGCTTCTTTTAAGGCCTGCTTCAAATTTTGAAATGCTTTCCTCCGGGCAGGAGTCCATTCCAACCTTTGTTCTTTTAAGGCCTCATATAAAGGTTTTGCCATGAGTCCAAAATTTAATATCCATAATCTGCACCAACCCACCATTCCGAGAAACGATCTTAATTCTTGGTGACTTCTAGGGAGTGGAATTGAACAAATTGCCTCTATTCGATTTACACTCAAACGGCGCTGTCCTTGGGTAAGTTCACATCCCAAGTATAACACACTCTCGCGGACCAATTGGGCTTTTTCCTTTGAAACTCGATACCCTGCTTGTCCCAGCATATTCAGCAAGGCAATTGTCAATAGAGCACACTTCTCTCTCCCTTCCGTAGCAATTAGTATATCATCTACATACTGCAAGACTGTATAAGAGAAAGGAGACTCCTTTACCTGTGTCATTTTCCATTCCTCTAATTCTTTTGCGAGCTGGTTACCGAAGATGGTTGGACTATTCTTGAAACCTTGGGGAAGTCGGGTCCAGGTGAGCTGTTTCTTGCGTCCTGTAGCTGGATCATCCCATTCAAAGGCAAAATACTTCATACTCTCTTCAGCCAATGGAATGCAGAAGAAGGCATCTTTCAAGTCAATTACAGTAAACCATTTAAATTTCTCTGATACGGATGTTAACAGAGTATAAGGATTGGCAACCACCGGGTGAATGTCTTTAACTATTTCATTAATGGCTCTCAAAT
The DNA here is from genome assembly GCA_034336665.1 of Luscinia megarhynchos. Lineage (NCBI taxonomy): Eukaryota > Metazoa > Chordata > Aves > Passeriformes > Muscicapidae > Luscinia > Luscinia megarhynchos. The sequence goes on along the minus strand of JAPFBE010000122.1, from coordinate 121,023 downwards.
CCTGCACTAACCTGTACTTACCATTTGGTTTCCGAACCGGAAAAATTGGGGTATTATATTCCGATTCACATTCTTTTAACAATCCTAACACTGTGAACCGAGAAATCATGGGGGCTATTCCCTGTTTAGCTTCTAATTTAATGGGGTACTGCCGTACCCTTACTGGCTTTGCCCCTTCCTTTAATTCTACTACTGCTGGGGGGGCTGCTTTCGATTTTCCAGGTATCCCTGATTCCCATACCCATGGCACAACTGCTTGTTCTATCTCAGGTGGGACAGGCTGTGGATCCACTTCGCTCATCACAAATATTTTCCCAATCTCTTCATCTGGAATTTCTAATTTCACCCGTCCATTTTCAAATATAATCTTAGCATTTAGAATAGATAACAAGTCTCTCCCAAATAAAGGTTCAGGGCAATTTGGCATGTACAAAAATCTATGGTCTAATTCTTTCTTTCCGAATCTCAAACTTATAGGTTGTAAAAAGGGTCTCTCTTCTACCTGTCCCATAGCCCCTACCACTTGGACTGTTGTGTCGCTTAAAGGTCCCAGTTGCTTATTTAAAACCGAATGTACTGCACCAGTGTCTACCCTAAATACCTGTTCTTTTCCCTCCACCTCGATCCTGACCTTCAAATCCTGATCTAGTCAGCTCTGATTCTGATTCTGATAGCTCCCCATCATCATTATTTGGGCTTGAGCGGCATCTGCTGGCGAAAGAGGGTAACTAAGAAAGTTACCATTGTTTCCGCCCCTCCCTCTCCCAAGCCCTATTCTTGCGGGGCACTCGTTTTTCCAATGTCCCAGTTGTCTACAAAAAGCACACTGATTTGGATCCAAACTTCCTTGTCCAAAATTTCCATTATTTCCCGGGTAAAAGCCTCTACCTCTGCCGCCAAATCCTCCACGACCTCTGCCCCTATTTCCTTTACCTCTACCACGTTGTCCTCCTGTCTGCTGTACTAATGCCAGAATACTAGCCTGCTGACGCTTGGCTGTTTCCTTTTCCCTATTATTGTACACTTTCCATGCTGTCTCCAATAACTTTTCTAACCTCCGGGTATCCTCTCCTTCTAACTTCTGCAATTTCTTTCTGATATCATCCTGAGATTGCCCAGTAAACAACAAAGCTATTTGTAATTGCCCAGCCTCCGACTCCACATCCAGACTAGTAAACCGTCTAGCTGCCTCTTTCAGCCTTTCTAGAAAAGCCGAGGGGGACTCATTTTTCTCCTGCTTGACCGTATATAATTTAGACCAGTTCAACGTCTTAGGCATTCCACTTCTGACCCCTTCTATTACTAACTCTTGGAACTGTTTTAGTCTGCGGTACCCTTCCCCAGTATTCGGATCCCATCCCGGATCATCCTGGGGAACTACTTCATTTACTGACAACCCCATTATTCTCTGGGTCCGGATATCTTCCCTAGCTTTCTCCTTAGCAGCTCTCAACACCATTTCCTTTTCAGTGGAATCCATCAATGTATCTAGCAGAACCTGCAAATCATTCCAATCCGGATTCTGAGTTTTAACAACCATCTTTACCACCCGTGCAGTTCTTTCTGGATCTTCCCTATAACTTCCAGCCGACTGTTTCCATATAACTAAATCACTAGGTGAGAACGGTACCTTAACTATGACCCGTTCCCCTTGGGGTCCAACCGCTTCCCTAAGAGGGGCAATCAATTGTGGCTCCATTTGGTTCTTCCGACCCTGTCGGGTACGGGAAGCCAGCGGAGTCCTCTGAATCTCACGGGAGGCCCCTGGGGAGGGGGTTTGAGGGTGCAGGATTACTGAAAGCCGAGAAACCCCCGGGGTCCGAGGGGACTCCGTGGTTTCATCTTCTTCGTCCTCACCGCTCTCCCCCGACTCCTCCTCCCTTAATGATGGGGCAGAGGGACCCGCACGAGACGGACCAGCAACATATAGGGACATATCCTCCTCCTTTTTATCCAACTTTACCGCACAATCCACACACAATCCCTTTTTCTTACACCCCAGACAATCTTCCTTCTCATCTTGAAGCCCAATCATCAATATCTCACACTCTTTCAACCATTCCGGTTGCCTTCCCAAGTAATAAAACAAATCCAAGTATGGCATTTCATCCCATTTTTCATTATCTTTCAAATATTGCATTAGAGGAGTTATTTTACCTTTGTCAATCGTCCCATTTAATGGCCACTCAGGCCCCCCTTCAGACACATAAAGTGGCCACCAATTATTACAATAATCAATCAACTTCCCTTTTGTCAAACCTTCTTCAGAGAACCCCCCTTTCTTCCATTTCTTTAATAGACACCCCAAGGGAGTATTCTCCGGAACCTTCCCATCAGATTGTACCAATGCCTTAAAAGTTCTCAGCGGCATCATTCCCAAACAGAATAGACAAAAAAAGAAAGAAAATCTATGCAAATAGAAAGATAGACCAACCAACCAACCAACTTGTCACCCTCCGACGCCGCGGGGGAACAAGTGCCGGACCAGCGAAGCTTTCACCGCGTCTTACAGCCGGCGCCTAGGCTTTACCCAAGACGTCTTTAGCCCAACCCAGCGGAGCCGATGCTTCGTCTTACGGGCAGGCACCCAGTACCAGAAAATAAAGCACCTTCGGGCTTACCTCCTGCAGTTGTCTGACAGGTGCGGGGTCGGGCACGAACCGATGACTCCCCGAGAATCACTCGGTGCCGGCGTGGAGTGGATCAGGACGCGAACCGCCCCAGCCACCTTCGGAGTCCTGCCGCGGTTGCCAGAAAACTGTTGCCCGACAGTGAAAAAGAGACACGAAACAACAGAGTTGTTTAGTGCGGTGCTTTATTGAGGGCCCTGGGGTCTGAGGACTAGCGTCCAAAGTCAGAGCCCAAATTAATTACATTTCTTCAGGGCTTAAATACCCTTCTAGAAGAATTCTTTCACTCTTTGATCTTTTTGCTTCACTACCCCTACATGATTTTCTCAAGGTTTCTCCAGTCCCCCTACATTTCTTTTAGTAATAAATTGTTACATCCCTTCCTAGATAAGTCTCATACATCATGTAGACAAACAATGAACTACTCATAAGATAACATTTCTACTGTCTTAGCAAGTTTTACATCAGTACATACAGATAATTGGCTTTAACTAAATAGTACAGAGTCTGCCAACACAGGGCCTAGTTTATAAGACAACCCTTAGCATAACTACTTCTAATGCTAAATTAATATATAAAGTTTATCAACTTGCAACAACAACCCGACAAATGGTGCCTAGAGCATCGGAGAATTAACCCCACAGAGGAGAAGGCTAGTTCTTTTCCACAGAAAGGAAAGCAAGGAGCCACAGTGTTTGGAAGGCAGGTGAGAGCCGGCCCTGAGGAAGCCAAGGCCAGCCAGACCTGTCTGTAATGGCAGCTTTTGTGTAGGAGTAATCTTTGTATATAGGACTTCAGGAGGTGGAATCCCAATTTCAGCGCCTGGAGAAGAAGGACGGCTTTTTTCCACTGGAAGGAAATCATAGAGCCCCAGTGTTTCAGGGGTAGGTGAACAGTAGCCACCAGAGGCCAAGAGCAGCCAGACCCATCTGTCCTGGTAGCTTTTGTCTGGGAACAAGCCCTGGTTACACAGAATTTTGGAGGCAGGATTCTGATTTCAGCCATGAGCACCTGGAGAAGGATGGTTCTTTCCTATAGGAAGGAAAGCATGGAGCCCCAGTATCGCAGGGAAAATTAGGGGAGACCACCAGAGGCCAAGGCCAGCCTGATCTGTCTGTTTTGGCAGCTATTGGTGTAGAGGAACTCTTGTGGATAGGAATTTTAGAGGAAAATAGCAATTTTGGCCATGGGTTTCAGTGCAGGAGGGACAGCTCTTTTCCATAGGAAGGAAAGCACTGAGCCCCAGCATTTGAAGGCAGTTGAGAGCATGCTCTCAGGAAGACAAGAGCAGTCAGGCCTGTTGGTAATGACATCTTTTTGTCTGGGAACAATCCACCTATATTGGGAATTTTGAAGGCAGAATCCTGTTTCAGCCATGGGTGCCTGGAGGAAAAGGACAGTTCTTTTCCATTTGAAGGAAAGCCCAGAGCTCCAGTGTTTAAGGGGCACGTGAAAAGAGACCCTCAACATGCCAAGGGCAGTTGCACCAGTCAGGCCAAGTCAACCACACCTGTTTCTTTGGTTCCTTGGATCCATGGGGCCCTGCAGTATGACAGTGGTAGTGTCATATTGGGTCCTTGGTTCCATGAGGCTCAGATGTGTCACATTGGCCTCTTTTTTCTATGGGGCTCCACAGTGTCACAATGGTCTCTTGTTTCCATGAGGCTTTGCAGTGTCACAGGGGTCTCCTTGGTGCCACAGTATCACAATGGACCCTTGGTTTCCTGGGGACTCTTCAATGTCAGAAGGGTCTCCTTAGTTCCATGACACCCCTTGATGCAGAACCCCTTAATTCAATGAGGCCTCAAAGTGCCATCATGACCTCCAGGACTCCATGAGGCCCTGCAGTGTCACAATGGACCTTTGGTTCCATGGGGTCCTGAACTATTACATGAATCAGTTCCACGGGGGCCCTGTAGTGTCACCATGGACTCCTTGGTTCCATGGTGCCACACAGTGACACAATCACCCCTTGGCCTAATAAGACCCCACAGTGTCGCTGATGGTCACTTGCTTCAATGAGGCCTGTAGTGTTAGAATAGTCTCCATGATCCCATAAGGCCTTGCAATGTCATAACAGACCATTGGTTTCACTGAGCTCCATAGTATCACATAGTATCAATAGACTCCTTGGCTCCACAGGGCTCTGAAGTGCAACAATGCCCCTTTGGTTTCAAAAAGACCTCAAAGTGTAAAAATGGCCTCCAGGGTTCCATGAGACCCTGCTGTGTCACAAAGCACCTTTGGTTCCATGGTGTCCCATAGCGTCGCTAAGGGTATCCTTGGTTCCACGGTGTCAGAATGGACCCTCCATCCCATACAGACCCACACTGTCCACTGTAGTGCCCTTGATTCCCTGAGGCCCTGCCATGATGTAATGGCCTCTAGTGTTCCAGTGGGTCCCAAAGTGTCAGAATAGTCTCCATCATTCCATGAGGCTTCATGAATGTCACTGTGATCCCCTTGGTTCCATTGGGCCCCACAGTGTAACAATGGACTCTTGCTTCAATGAGTTCCTCTGTCTCAATGGCTCATGGGTACAAGAGGCCACACAGTTTAACAATGAACCCTTGGTTCCATGAGGCCTTGCTTTGTAACAATGGACCCTTGGTTCCATGAGCATCTGTAGTGTCACCATGATCTCCTGGGATGCACATTGTCACAAAGGACAATTGATTCCATGGGATCCTGCTGTGCCACAATAAACCGTTAGTGCTGTGCCACAATAAACCCTTTGTGCCATGAGGTTCTAGAGTGTCACAGTGGTCTCTCTGATTCAAGGAGGTCTTGGAGTGTCACAATGGCCTCCCCTGGTTAAACGAGGCTCTGGAGTGTCACAATGGCCCCTGGGTTCCCTTTGGAGGAGTGCTGCCCCCTCATGGACACAGCATGGTTCTGCAGCCCCCAGCACTCAGGCACTGCTCTCCCCTGTGGACACAACCCGGTACTGCAGCCCTCCCCTCCTTGAACAGTGCTGCCTCCTCATGGACCCAGCCTAGTACTGCAACTGCTCGCTATCTGTGGAGATATATATATATATTCAGCCCCACCAGTCGGGCACTGCTGGCCGTTTGTGGACACATCCCAGTACTACACCTGCCCCACTCCCCCCAGCAGTGCTTCCTCTTTGTGCACACAGTCCAGCACTGAAGCCCTTCCCCTGGGGCAGTGCTGCCTCCCTTGTGGGCACAGCATGGTACTGCAGCCCCTTCCTTCCAAGTAGTGCTGGCCATTTGTGGACACAACCCAGTACTGCAGCCCCCCCTTCCTGAGCAGTGCTGCCCCCTTTTAGACACAACCCGGTACTGCAACCTCTCTCCTTCTGAGCAGTGTTGCCCTATTGTGTACCCAGCCTAGTATTGCAGGCCCCTCCCACCCCTTAACCCCGCCCCCCCCAGCAGTGCTATTTTTTTGTGGACGTAGCACGGTAGTGCATCCTCCCATTCTGAGTACTGCTACTCCCTCGTGGAAACAGCCCACAACCCGATAGTGAAGAAACCACGTCAGAGCAGTGCTCTCAAGTTGTGGACACAGCATGGTACTGCAGACCACACAACCCTGGAGAATTTCTGCCCCCTTGTGCAAAAAACTTCGGCACTGCAGCTCCCCCCTCCCACTAACAGTGCTGCCCCCTTATGGACTCCACCTGGTACTTCAGACTCAACCCTTGAGGAGTGCTGCCCCCTTGTGGACACAGCATGGTACTGCAGCCCCCTCTTATCTGAGTAGTGCTGCGCCATTTTGGACATAGCCTATTACTGCAGCCCCCCTTTTTTAATTAGTGCTGCGTCCTTGTGGACACAGCCCGGTACTACGACCCCCCACTTTGAGCAGTGCTGTCTTGTTGTGGACAAACCATAATGCTGCAACCCTTCCCTCGCCTCCCTAGCAGTGCTGCCCCCTTGTGGATACAGCCTGGTACTGCAGCTGCTTACTTCTGAGCAGTGCTGCCCCCTTCTGGACACAGCTAAGTACTGCAGGCCCCCCCTTCTGTGCAGTGCTGGTCCCTAGTGGACTCAGCATGGTACTGCAGCCCTCTCCCCCCAAGCAGTGCTGACCCCTTGTGATCGCGAACATGGTACTGCAGCCCATCCCCCCCAAGCAGTGCTATGCCCCTGTGGACACAACCTGGTGCCTTAGCCCCCATCCCCCTGAGCAGTCCTGCACCCTTGTGGACAGAACTTGGCACTGCAGCCCCCTCCTTCTATGAGCAGTGCTGCCCCATTCTGGGCACAGCATGATACTGGTGCTCCCTCCTTCTAAACAGTGCTGCCCCCCTTGTAGGCACAGGATTGTACTGCAGCTTTTTCCCCGCAAGCAATGCTGTCCCCTTGTGGACACAACCCGGAACTGCAGCCCATCCCAAGAAGTTCTTCTCTCTTGTGGACACAGCTGGGCACTGCAGGTCCCCAGCTTTTCGAGTACTGCTGCTTCCTTGTGGATAAAACCCGGTACTGCAGCCCCTGTTTCCGAGCAGTGCTGTCCTTTTGTGGACACAGTATGGTACTACAGCATGGTACTGCGGTCAACAACCCCCCTCCGAACAGTGCTGCCCCCCTTGTGGACACAGCCCAGTACTGCAGACCACCCACGAGCAATGCTGCCCTGTTGTGGACACAGCATTGTAATGCAGCCCCCTCCTTCTGAGCAGTGCTGTCTCCTTGTAGACAAAATCCAGCACTGCAGCCTCCCGCACCGAGCAATGCTGCACACTTGTTGACACAATCTGGTACTGCAGCCCCACGTCAAGCAGTGCTGCTCTTGTGTGTACACAGCATGGTAGTGGGGCCCCCTCCTTCTGAGCAGTGCTTCCCTTTTGTGGACAGAACATGGTACTGCAGCTGCCCCCACTCCGAGCAGTGCTACCCCCTTGTAAACTGTCACAATCTGCTCAACCCGAGCGGGAGTCGTGATGGTTCGTTCGACCTGAGGGTGCAAAAGAAAAAAGGTGAGACTCAGGTTTGTTTAGCAGAAAGCAGTAATACAGTTTATTGCGTGCTAATAATTAAGTTTTGTGATAGAGGGGGAGAGAGAGAGAGAGATGAAGTAAAAAGGGTAGAGAGGAGGAAAGGATGAGATATAGCTACCAACAGACGGGACACATCCTCGTGGTCGTCCGATGAGATGCGTCTTTCATCCATTGGGGAGAAAGAGATCTCCAAAGTCTTGTCTAAGAAAGTCACTTTTTATAGTTCTTTTTCAAAGCGAGTGGCCTCTGGCCAGAAGGTGGGAAGATTTATGGACTATTGTATGTGGAGATTGTAGTTCCATGACGCAGGTGCAGGGCCAGGGTGCGATAACCAGTACCCTGCAGTGTACCCTGACGAGCACCAGGCACAGCTACAAACAGTCCTCAGCCCGCAAGCATCCACCTGGGCCAGGCCGGAGCTCTGGTTCAGGGCAAGTGGTGCAATCTCAGGTCCCAGTCTCTGATGATGGTTGTGAGGCAGATCAGAGAAAACTTTGGACCAACTCTTACACCACCCCGTGACTCACAATCATCGGCAGGAGCACTTCCTTCATGGTGTTGTTGCAAAGTCTTCAGGACTCGTCCGAGTTGATGGCATATCCCGGAAAACAGAGACAGAGAGTTGAACAGAATAAAAGTAGGAAAAAGATAAGGAAAAGAAAAAAGGAGAGAGAAAACAAAACAAGTAATCAATTTAACAATCGATTTTACAATTTCAATTTCTGATTACAACAAGATAAATAAACAATTTAAATCAATGTTAATCAATTTTCAATTTTGATTTAATAATAATAAGATATAATAATCAATTTAACAATCAATTTCAATTTTTGGTATAATAATAATAATTTCTTGGTTAAAATATAATAATCAGTTTGAATCAATACTTAAAAGAAAATACAACATAATTAAAATAATAACTAGAAATCAGTCTTGATCAATATTCATGATGTAATACAACAAAGATAAGCAATTTTAAAACAAGTAATTTTGAAATCAAATAATTAATTTTATTTTAAAATGGAACACAACTAAAACAAGCAATTTTAAAACAAGCAAATTTTAGTAAAGTCACAGGCACAAAGATTTAAATTATTTTTAGTACTCACTACCAAAATATTCTATGAAAATACTATCACAAGCAGTTCTAAAGCATGCACACCCATTGCCCATATACCCCAGTAGTGTTTCAGGAATCTCCTTTGGATAACTTTCAAAGTTACAGACATTCTGTTCTATGTCTAAGCAAATATCTTGAGCTCTGATTGCATTACTTTCACAGATAAACCCTTGTTGTTCCCAGACAATGTAAGTTTCCAAATTAACAGTTTGTTTCATCTCCCCAATTTGACGGGTCCGTTCTCTATGCTTGAAAAGATAGAGAATAGGTCTGTCAGGATTCAGCCCTAATGCAGTCATAGGGAATATTGAATGTACTGAAGCATTACATATGGTCAGTGCAAAGGTTGTGGCTGTGTTTATGCTGGGGTAGTAGTTTCACTAGGATTGGAATTCTTGTTCAAAATCATGGGCATTATTCCAAATTATTCTCCGAATTTTAGTAGGAAAAGTGCCTTCCTCCACTTCTCGTATCATTGAGGCAGCAACTGACTGCATCCACAATTGAACCTGGATACAGCAGAGAGCTAAAGAAATGTTAGCCAATTTATTCATTAATACTTCTAAATCAATACTATTCAAAATTCCCAATCTTGTTCCCACAACACTGGTTATGTCTCTTGTTTGTTTCTTGAAAGAATCCTCCTTTTGCAGCCAGGTTGTCCACCCCTAGAAAAGGTGAACAAGCCGGCTGAATTACTGAGACATTGTTTTGCATTGGCAATTTGACTTGTTTAAAAGACCATGCCGAGTTAAACAATATTTGTTGTTGGCCAGTTTTCTGAATTACCCAAGGTCCAATTTCAAACATTTTCAGGCTCAGTAGTAGATGAGTAGTAGATGTTACAACATTAACATCAAGTTCCCCTCAGCATTTTATATTGTTTTTACCACACATTATTTTATGGGAAGATTGTACAACAGTTCAATTTTGATTTTGAATCTTTACAAAATTAAAACATAGCTGTAAGGTCCTGTGCCATAACTGTATACAGGTTTGATGAGGGATTCAGCAATTAATCTTCATGTTCCATGGTGCTATTCTGTGAAAAGTAAACACAACAAAATCTGCCACAAAGAGGCAGGAGGTTAAAATGATGGAACTATTCAGCATGTAACGCAGATTGAAATTCTGTTAACTTCCCAATTATTTTGCTGCCAAAAGGGAGCCACTCTGTACCTCCTTTAAAGACAGTACAAGAGTCAGTGTAGGTGCAAACACAGGAGGCACTCCTCACTTCAAGCTGGAAAACACTCCAAATAACCATCAGCGCCCCAACCCAAGAGCCACCCGGTCCCCCAGCAATAATTTGTTCAGCAGAAGCATTAGTGAACAAAGAAATAGCGAACAAAGATTGTCTGGGGGAGAAAGCAGAGGCTACTTTAATTACCGAGACAGGTTTGTTGTAGCTGCTACCGAAGCTCTCAGTTTCTGTTATTGCCAGATTTTTTACAGTTCCTTTTTTTACTGAGGATTTCTGGGCCACCCCGTCAGGGGGGGCAGTCCCAGTAGTGGCGGCTGTCTTCAAAAACTTCACTTTCTGAGAAGGTTTTTGAATTTTCTCTGAGGCAATTTGCAAGTTAGGGCTTTCCAAATGGGAGATTATTTTTTGTTGGGTATCCCCCACTGTGGGAGTCCAGAGTAGTCCTCTGGCCTCCTTGGTGGTCTCAAAACTCCCCTGGCAAGGTTCTCAAAGACCCCTGAGTGAGACCCTGGTGTCTCAGGCACTGAATTCACACCCCTGGAGGAAATTACCAACACAGAGGGAATGGAAACAAGCCACCAAAATTAGTAAAGTGTAAATTAGGTTGTTAGAACGTAGATAAGTAGACTTTTGGGAATGTTTGTGATAAGAGACACGTGGCCAAGATGGAAGATATGGGGGTGTGGATACCTCTTCCTCCTTCTTCTCCGTGTCATCCATGCTGGGTTACACGCTGGCACTTTTAGATTGGACGGGGTCAGAGCTGGACTGTTTAATAAGACTGTATTGTATTGGAAAATAATTGTAAATACCTAGTACGTAATTTAGACTATATAAGATAAGTCCTGCCTTTCTTAGGCAGATTCTGCCTTGGACGTCTAGCAAGCAGACCGCTGCTCGCTTGCCAAAGCATTTCTGAGATAAGAAACAATAAACAACCATGGAAGTCTCTGAAAACAGTCTCCTGCAGTCTCTCTTCGGCAGCCTCGGGGAAAAAAACAGGATGTAAACCACCTTTATGTCCTCCTGAGGTGATCTCAAGGCTAAGGAGACACCTCAGGATGTGACACCCACTACTTCTATTTCATCTCCTCCCACAAGGATATCATCAATCTATTGTTAAACAGCCACATTGTCAGGTTTGGGTTTTTGGATTGGCCATACAGGGGAGTTTCTCAAGTCCTGTATAACTGGTTTGATCCCTTCTTTGGCACCAGAGGGAAGAGGGTATTGTTTTATATTTAATTGCACAGGTGATTTATAGGCAGCAGTGAATTTTATTTCATGTATAATTTGCAAGCAGGCAGCTTTGTGAATGTTTTCTAGGAGTTGGTCAGGAGTACCAACTAAAGCTACAAGATCTCCCATTTCCAAGGGGTTAAGCCCTGCTGCCCAATAAACTGCGCACTGAGTTGGGGACCATAAGTTACGTTTGACTTCTGTTGTTAAGGAAGTCCCATGTCCCCAGTACCTACTAACTGTTTGTTCTGATAATTTAGCAGCAGTGTACAGGATTTTTGTAGTGGTTATTTGTGGGTTAAAATTCTCATCATTGTTAAAATTGTATTCTGTTTTAACCAAAGGTCTCAAGCTAGGGCAGCAATATTCTCCATTATTTTTCATCAGAGTTACTTCCTTTTGAGGATATATTTGATTAGTTTCTTTCTCTTCTGTTTCTTTTGGTAAATCAGTGTGTTTTAAAGTGTTGGTGTGTGCTTGTCTTAGGGCAGCTCTTAAAGAATGATTCTCATTTCTTAAAGAGTGAATCTCATCTCTCAAAGCATGATTGTTATTCCTTTCTTCATCTAATTGTTTTTGCAAAATTTCCACTAAATTTTTTAGAGAGTCAATAATTGCTCTTTCTTCACTCTTTCACGTAAAGCGAGTTTCTATAGCTGCCGTAAGACAGGCCCCCAAAACTGAGCAGAAAATGGTCTTATTTCTGCCCAGTTGGAATTTTGTTTCATGTTGCAAAGAATGTATCCTATCAATCACATTTTCTAAATTAAACCAGTTATTGAGTGCCCAATCTTCTCCCCCTTAGGAGGGTTTGGAATTATACTTAGCTTGCAAAGCGAAAAAGGCAGCTTTATCTTTTGCATTGATTTTCAGTCATTTTGAAAGAAGGAAAGTAAAGCCACTTCAAGGGAGATCAGCACTTAGTTACAGCTTTTGCCATCTACAAGCCCCTTATTTCAGGGCAGGGCAGACACACAGCCTGCGAGGTACCCCCTCCTAACTCATTAGGAAAGGTTAGTGCACATGTACACACACCCTACGCAGTTTTCCCCCCCTTATTTCAGGAAAAGTAGACACACAGCCTGCACAGCTAGGGAAAGGAAAGTACACATGCACACACCCTACGCAGTTTTCCCTCCCTTATTCCAGGGCAGGGTAGACACACAGCCTGCACAGTACCCTCTCCTAACCCTTTAGGAGAGGTTAGTGCACGTGTATACACAGCCTACGCAATTTTTTCCCTTATTTCGGGCAGGGTAGACACACAGCCTGCGTGGTACCTCCTCCTAACTCTTTAGGAGAGGTTAGTATTCATGCATACACACCCAACACAGTTTTCCTCCCCTTATTTCAGGAAAGACAGACACACAGCCTGCGGAGGTTTTTTCCCTTCCTAATCTTTAGGAAAGATCAGATCACATATATGCAGTAATAGATTAGAGTTACACACAAGCTCCTCAGCCTGCGCAGTATTCTCCCTAGCTCAGGGAGGTCAGTACACATTCATACAGTAATAAAGAACAAGAACAGTGCACTTTTGCCTTTTGCACCAAGAGATAGAGAGCCAGAGAGCCACTTGCAGAGGAAGTTTGGCCAGGGAATTATGCGGACAACCAATATGATTGATCAGCATAGTCCACTTTATTCAAAGTTCCATTTACATTTATAGTTAAAACATACGATTTAGCACTTCTTGGCACAATTTTCTTGGTTATTGCCTTATACGCCTCTCCTAGGATTGGCTCTGGCAAGCTTTTGTGACTTCTCTTACCTACGTGCTATTTAGCAGCAGGCCCTAAACACAGCTACATGCTGTCTAACAGCAAGCTTAACCGTATCTTCCTTTCTTCCAGTCCTGCTGCTGAAATAGTATCAATTTTAGGAACATGCTGATGTATCCTGACCTTGCTGCTAACAATGAATGCTTATGCATCCTGACTTTTGCTAATATGTGCTTCCTAACAGCTTGTTTCTAACAGCATGTCAGCCGAGCCATTTTTATTACTTGTCAAGAGGGGCTTACAGGGGCTTCCATCAAGCCATGTCCATCACTTGCTAGCCAATCCTCAACAATTCCCCCTTTTGTTTTTTGTGCAAAAAAATCTTGGTTTATGGCTGATTCATAATGCGTGTTATGCTGCGTTGCAGGCATTGAAAAATGCAAGGAATAAACAAAAGTGCTACTACAAGAACTATTGCTACAACAATAAGTTGCTGAAGCAATGAAGTCAGCCATGGTCCCAAATGTAAGGACTTCAACCAATCAGTTAAGCCTAACCCAGTGTTTCGTTGCAAATTATTGGTCATTTCTCGCAATCGGCTCAGTTGTGTATGTATCGATACAGAGTGATCAGAAAGGTTCATACAGCACATTCCTTCAAAATCCTCTCACCCGTGGCCTTGTGCTAAAAGCAAGAAATCAATGGCTGCGTGGTTCTGTAGTGTAGCATGCTGAACAGAATCAACATCAGTTAACAGCTGAGAAAGAGCTATAGAAGTTGCATTAGTTTGTTTTGCTAACCAACAGCCAAGTTTATTGAGCTGAGCTAAGGCTCCAGCACTGGCTACACCTGGAGTGAGGAAAGAGGCTGCTATTATTTGTTCAGGTGACCAAAATCGTACATTATCCTGACAGTCAGACTTAAAAGCATGAGCTAGTCCTTTAGTACGAAGGTGTTTCCGATGAGCTTGCAAAATCATTGATGTAGTGGATGTAAGTAGTGTAAGCCTCCCTAACGTACATGGGCCTCCTCTCAACTTGGATGGTATACCTGGCCAAGCTCTGTCCCCGCAAATCAAAAAATATTCCTGGAGGTAAGGCAATAGGACTGTTTGATGATATGAACTTCTTGGCAGAGGTATAATTACACCATTGTGAGGCATTTCGATATACCGGAAGGGTTGCATTCACCAAAACAGTATAACTAAGTTCTGGCTGTTGCAAGGACTTACTGGAGTAATTGAAAATTACACATGCATCAGCTTGAATTGACCCAAGTAACTCTAATTCTTGGGGTTCTAATGCTGTGTGTCCCAAATATGGAACCCATTGATCCCAGGAATCAACATTGCCTTTTGGTCCAGTAATATTGCAAGTTGGGCATGGCCAAATGTCAAGAGGTACACCAACCAAGCATGTAGAGAAAGGATTACCTGGTGATGTCAAAGATGAACAAATAGTATCCTGTCCTGTTTTGTTTGCTAATGTAACCAAATATTAGTTTTGGGTTGTGTTGGTATCGGTGCTTGTATCTGCAGAATGTGAAGGACCAGTATTCGAAAATGACGTCGTTGATACCGTCCTAACGGTATCATCCCACTTATGCTCTTTTATATCACGGTGTTGTGGGATATAGATGTCATGAGAGCAGATAATTCTTAGTGCTACTGTACCTTGATACCACTAAATCTTTTTTATAGCATTCAAGAGATACCAACATACCAACAATCAATAACGATTTTCACAATTATCAAAAATGTATTCAGCAGCTCCTAGTGAGCGATTCTGTTAGGTCTTGTGCATCTCACTGCCAACTATCTCTAACTAATTCGTAACTGCAAACTTTACGCAAAGGTATCCACAGCTGTGATTGATGCACCCAAAGTTTTCTCTTACATCCCCCACAAAGAATTAACACCCAAGAACCACTCCCACACCCCTTAGTACAGCTTAAACACCGCCTTCTCCCCAGACCAATGTGGTCATAAACCCTTGATGGTTCGTGAAGAGTAAATGTCTCTAAATCAAGAAGAGTTGACCACTTGATCCTCTTCCCCAGAAAGTTCTGGAGTTGAAGGACCAATGGGCATACTGCTAGATAGTCCCTCAGTCGTTCTCTTTCTTCATGTGTCGGAGAGGAGCTGTCTGTAGCTTGGGTTCAGCGTGCTGTCGCCATCAGTCACTGGTTGGATCCATTTGCTTGGCACCCAAATAGGTCCTGTGGAGGTAATAACACACAAATAACCTCTACCCATATATTGTACCTCAGCAGGTCCTTGCCATATTCTTGTTTTTGGATCTCTGTACATGACTTTCATAGGTGTTCCTTCTGCATCCTGTTTTACCCCTTTACTATGAATTATAACTGGAGGTACAGTATGAGACCCAAAAATGCACAGATAATTTAACACAAACAAGGTTTTGGCAAGTAGTGAATAGACATCTGTTTCCCCTTTAAATTTCATTAAGCAATTCTTTAAAGTTTGATGAGCCCTTTCCACAACAGCTTGTCCTGTTGGAAAATGAGCAATATCAGTTTAATGAGAAATACCCCATTGCTGGCAAAATTTCCTGATTTTTTCACTAGTGTAGGCAGGCCCATTATCTCTTTTCAATTTTTTAGGAACCCCTACTACTGCAAAACAATTGGACAGATGTCGTGATACATGAAGTGCCTTTTTCTCCTGTCTGAGCAGTTGCCCAAATAAAATCACTATAGGTATCAATTGTCACATGTACATATTTTAACTTTCCAAAAGAGGAAACATGGGTTACATCCATCTGCCAAACCTCATTAGGACCTAACCCTCTAGGATTTACACCCATACCCAAACCTGGACCTTGCTGACTGCAAACAGGACATGTTTTAACAATTCCTCTGGCTTCAGTTAGTGATATGCGAAACTGTTTGTGAAGGCCACGCACATTCTGATGAAATGTTTCATGTGCTCTTTGTGCCTGCTGGAATTCATTCAGGGGCACAGACACTGATACTAACTGATCTGCCACTTCATTGCCTCTGCCTAAGCCATCAGTCCATTTATGACTGCGTATGTGCAGCATAGCCATTGGTACTGTACGGATGTTGATAGCCTGATGCAATTGTCTCAAAAGTTCTAAAAGTCTAGCATTTCTAATGTCCTTTATAAGTGCGTCCTCAATCGGTAGTGTGATGCCTACTACGTATAGTGAGTCAGTAACTACGTTCAAGTTCTGATCGGGCCATTTCAGAATAGCCCTAAGGACTGCACGTAATTCCAAAATTTGAAGAGAGTCTTGAGATTCTGCAGGTAGTATTTCATAATCCATCCTTTAACCAAACAACTGCTGCACGTCTTGACTTCTTTCCTGCATCTGTGTATGCGGTGATGGCATCTTGTAAGGGACGATCCCTGACCTTCGGTCTAGGAATCCAATCATGATTTTGCATCCACTGTAGAACAGGATTCTTCAGTGACTTTAGTTGAATGTTTTGTGCTGCTTCCAGAACACTTGCTTGTAGCTCTGGAGAATGCTACATATACCATGCCAGGTCCTCCGCTCGTAGGGGTACATAAATATTTGCTGGCTCAAGTCCTGTTACTTGCAAATACCGAAGTCGCCCCTTTTGAATTAAAGTAGCCAGAGTAGCTATATGACTCTGTATAGTAGTGCAAGGTTGGACAGCTGTAAAAAGCCATTCCAATACGAGCATCTGATGGTCAGGTGTCGTCTGTGTGAGGGCACCTAGCAGATGTACCTGTCCTTGCAAGATAGTAATGTCAATAGGTACTTCAGCCACTCTATGAGAAACAGTCTTTTCAGTGATAGAGGTGGCTAACTGCTGTAACATACATTTCTGTTGAGGAGTGAGAGACAGAGATGCAGCAGGGTCAGTACCTTTCAGCAAAGGCCGAAGGACTTCCAGGTCATCGTTGGAAAATCCAATCACTGGTCGAAGCCACTGGAAGTCACCAAGGAGACGCTGAGCCTCATATAACGTATTGATAGCTGTCCTTAATTCCAACTTTTGGGGCCTTATGGCAGTATCAGATATCTGCCAGCCTAAATACTGCCAAGGGGCAGTTCGTTGCATTTTATCAGGGGCAACCACCAGTCCATGCTGTGCCAAAGTGTCAACTATTATGTATTTGTGCTCTCTGGTAAAAGCCCTTTTTTGTGCAAACAGGATATCATCCATATAGTGAAAAATTAACACTGTTTTCCACTGTACCCTCAAAGGCTGTAATGCAGCTGCCACGAATAGTTGACAAAGTGTTGGTGAGTTTCGCATGCCCTGAGGCAGCACAATCCATTCATATCGCTGTGGAATTGCTTCTCTGTTGATGGTTGGCAATGTAAAAGCAAACCTTTGCATATCCTGAGGTTGTAAAGCAATTGTGAAGAAACAGTCCTTTAAGTCCACAGTTAAAATGTCCCATCCCCATGGGATCATAGCAGGATTAGGTAGTCCTCGCTGAAGGGCACCCATGGGTTGCATTTGTGCATTGACGGCACGAAGGTCATGAAGTAGTCGAAATTTTCCAGATTTCTTCCGAATAACAAAAATAGGAGTGTTCCAAGGGCTAGTTGAAGGCCAGACGTGCCCCTGTTTAAGCCGTTCTTGTACCAAAAGATGAGCTTGCTCAAGACTTTCCCTTTTTAGCGGCCACTGCTCTAGTCAAGCAGGTGTTTCTATCACCCAGGTAAGCCGGATCAGGAAAGTCCAAGTAGTGACCGCCATCAAAAAGGACCATTCTCCAAACATAACACCTGTCCCATTTGAGAGAGAATGTCTCAGCTGATTAATGCTTGTACTCCGATAGGAAGGTCCATTACTATAAAAATAACTGACACTGTATTTTGTTCAATTGTGGTGGATACCGGTTCACAGCTTTTCTGCACACGTCCTGCTCCACCAACGCCCTCTACTGCCTCCAGGCGATTCTGGAGAGGCCAGTCAGACAGCCAATGTCATCGAGCAACAATGGTAATATCCGCACCGGTATCCAATAGGGATCGAAATCGTCTTTCTTGATGATTAAGTCGTAGGATGGCTTCTACCACCGGGCGTTGTTCCATGGTGAGAATAAGCAGAACTAAGCCTCCTGTAGATCCAAATCCACCAGCTCCTCGAACTGGTCCCTGGGCAGCATTCCGGGATGGGGCTGGCTTCAGTGGTGGCATCGCAGCAGCAGCAAAGTCTTGCTCCTGGGGCTGCCCCCTTTCTAAGTGTAAGTTCAATTTATTTAAAGCCTCTACTAACATAGCCTGAGTCCCTTGTGGTATTTTACTTATACACTCCAATAAATCTACCATCTCCCAATCACCTGATAGAGTAGTTATTATTGATTTTACTTGGGCATTACTGTTCTGCACGACACATTGTTTTAGCAATGCTTTCTGCATATACAGTGGCACTCCTGCTCTCTCAATAGCTGCCGTAACTTTATCAACAAAGTTAGAAAAAGGCTTCTGTGAATCTTGTCTAATATGCATATAAGGTGGCATGTTTTCCCGTTCTGGTCCAGCTCTATCAAACGCAGCTCGAGCTAACCTCATTGCCTCCTTAAAAACATCTGGTCCTGATAGCGCTGTCGCCTCTGGCGTGGCAAATTGAGCAATTCCCATATATCGTTCTATAGTGACTCCACGAAGTGGATCACCCTGTGCTCTGTTTATATTTGCAGCTTTATTGCAAAAGGCTTGAAAATGAGCTTGCCATAACATAAACTGTGATTGTGTCATAATCAGTTTAAAAATATTTTTTATGTTTTCTTGCACTAATAATCCTGCACCCCAAATATAATTAGTACTTGTTTAGTTGGCTCCCCATGCAGACCCGCCTCATTAACTGTACTTTGTAATTGCATTAATAATTTCCAATCTAAAGGAGTTATGCTTGCCTCTAATATTGCACCAGTAGCATCAGAGGTATAAGTTACTGGAAATGCTTGCTCTTTCATTTGTGACCATTGTGAATCAGAGCGTTGTAAATCTGTCACAAGATCTAGTGCCCCTGCTGTTAAAGCTTCCCTTGTGATTTTTTTCCAGTCATTCTTTCCTTTAACTACTCCAATAGAATTTAGTGCCTGGGTGCTTATTGTGGCATCTGGGTGAGAACTTGCTGCTTCCCTTTCTAACTCAGCCTCCCTTCCCGAGAATAACTCCTCTTGCTGTATTGGAGGGGCAGAGGGTATTGTTTCTATGTTAGGAGCAGCCGTAAGTGGAATTGTCAGTTGCTTTGTAGCTGGTGCTTGAGGAAGATTATTTCCTCCGAAAACATACATGCCTGGCTGAGCAGTAGGTGGTTTAAACTGTGCTGTGGTCTGCGTTGTGGTCTGTGGTACAGCAGACGGTTTACCATCCAAACGCAGTGAAGCTACTGCTGCTATTTTCTTTTCTGCCTGATACACCTCTAAGCAATTAACAACAACCCGCCAGGGTTGAGATAATTTCTTTGCTGTTTTATCCTCATTTATAACCGCTCAGTACAAACACTTGCCTAGATTTTCCCAGTTCTCATAGTCAAAGACCTCTTGTGGATCGGCAAAAAAGCCCTTTTCTGTAGCATACTCTAACAATCTTGGTAAGACCTTTTTAAAATCAAGTTTTACCTGACGCTTTTCTAAAGAGCATTTAAACAAATCATATGCAGCTTGCCTTTCCATTTTCCCCTTTTCTACTCTATCTAACAAAGGGGGCAGCTCAGAAAACAAAGCTGTTTGCTTGCTAACGTGGGCGCATTGCAGCTTTTAAGATGGCAGCATAACCGGGATGACGAGCCTCCTTAAATAAGAACAGCTCAGGCATGGATTCTGTTAATATGCGAGCATACAGGGTCTTGCCCTCCAAGCGCTGCAACTTGGAGTTTATCCCACTCGCTTACCTCCAGCGGTGGATTGGCGAGAGGTCAGCTGCAGAGTGCCGATGATGGATCGGGTGGCAGAGTCCCAGCGGGGTGCCTGGAGTCCCAGCGAAGGTCCCTGTTTGGGCTCCACTGCGGAGAGATAGAGAGCCAGAGAGCCACTTGCAGAGGAAGTTTGGCCAGGGAATTATGCGGACAACCAATATGATTGATCAACATAGTCCACTTTATTCAAAGTTCCATTTACATTTATAGTTTAAACATACTGATCTAGCACTTCTTGGCACAATTTTCTTGGTTATTGCCTTATACGCCTCTCCTAGGATTGGCTCTGGCAAGCTTTTGTGACTTCTCTTACCTATGTGCTATTTAGCAGCAGGCCCTAAACACAGCTACATGCTGTCTAACAGCAAGCTTACCAGTATCTTCCTTTCTTCCCGTCCTCCTGCTGAAATAGTATCAATTTTAGGAACATGCTGATGTATCCTGACCTTGCTGCTAACAATGAACGCTTATGCATCCTGACTTTTGCTAATATGTGCTTCCTAACAGCTTGTTTCTAACAGCATGTCAGCCGAGCCATTTTTATTACTTGTCAAGAGGGGCTTACAGGGGCTTCCATCAAGCCATGTCCATTACTTGCTAGCCAATTCTCAACAGCCAGCTAGGTGCAGCTGAGGCAAGACGTCCTTCCCCTGTTACAGACTACACACAACCAGCAACCCTTCTGACTGTCAGAAACCCTTCTGTCTGTCCGTGACGCCAATTTATGTCACGATCCGCTCAACCTGAGCAGGAGTCGTGATGGTTTGTTTGACCCCAGGATGCAAAAGAAAGAAGCAAGACTCAGGTTTGTTTAGCAGAAAGCAGTAATACAGTTTATTGCGTGCTAATAAGTTTTGTGATAGAGGGAGAGAGAGAAAGAGATGAAGTAAAAAGGGTAGAGAGGGGGAGAGGATGGGATATAGCTACCAACAGACGGGACACATCTTCGTGGTCATCCGACGAGACGTGTCTTCCATCCATTGGGGAGAAAGAGATCTCCAAAGTCTTGTCTAAGAAAGTCACTTTTTATAGTCCTTTTCCGAGTGGCCTCTGGCCAGAAGGTGGGGAGATTTATGGACTATTGTATGTGGAGATCGTAGTTCCATGATGCAGGTGCAGGGCCAGGGTGCGATAACCAGTACCCTGCAGTGTACCCTGACGAGCACCAGGCACAGCTACAAACAGTTCTCAGCCCGCAAGCATCCACCTGGGCCAGGCCGGAGCTCTGGTTCAGGGCAAGTGGTGCAATCTCAGGTCCCAGTCTCTGATGATGGTTGTGAGGCAGATCAGAGAAAACTTCGGACTGACTCTTACATTGGGGGTGTGGTCATTTGCTGCGGTCAATGAGTGTAGTCAGTGGGGGTGGTCAGTGGGTGTGGGTGTGGGTGTGGTCAGTGGATGTAGTCAGTTGGGTGGTCACTTGGTCTGGTTAGTCGGTGTGGGCAGTAAGGGTGGTAAGTGAAAGAATTTGGTGGGGTGTGCTCCTTGGGTGAGGGGCAGTGGGTGTGATCAGTGGGGGTATGGTAAATTGGGGCGTCAGTGGAGTGTGGTCAGTGGGTGTGGTCAGTGAGGGTATGGTAAATTGGGTGGTCAGTGGAGTGTGATCAGTGGGTGTGGTCATTGGGTGTGGTCAGTGGGTGGTAAATTTGGGGATGGTCATTGGAAAGGTGCTTGGCCAAGACAAAAGGAGGCTCCTGTGTGCCCTGCTCCCCTCTCCCTGAGCTCCTGAGAGCTCTGCAGCCCCTGCTGCCATCCCATCTGCCCAGGCCAGCACAACAGCCCCCGGCCTTGGGGCCCTCCAGAACTGCTACTGCTCCAGGCCCAGGGCCCATCCCAGAGCTGGGGCAGCCACAAAGCTGTGCCCATTTCTGTTCATTCCTGACCTGATGAGGATGGATCCTCAGCCACTTGGAGGATGCTGATGAATTCTACTACTCCAGAGGCCTCTTCTTTCTTGAGCTCTTCAGTTCAGGAAATTCAGTGACAAAAGGCTCATAAACATTTGTTCAAACACCCAAAACAAGAAAAGCCCTGGGGAATAATTTTAAGTTTCAATTCTTCTGTGGTTAATTAGACAAATTTCAGAAGTGTATTCAAAGTGAATATACTATATTGAAAACAATCCAGAGAGAACTGTTTGGTCTTTTGTCTTTTCTGTTTATAGATTGATATCAGCAATGCCAATTGATATTGACCACCAGCACCTTTTCATGCAGTCTGAATAGATATGAAAATCAAGACCCTTCGTGCCTGACAATCAATCACACTTTGTCACCAGCCCCTCCCATCATTTCCCTCATCCAACCCCTGAGACTCCTATGGATCAGGAATGATGTGGCCAGCAGGACCAGGGCAGTGATTCTTCCCTGTGCTCAGCACTGGTTGGGCAGCACCTCGAGTGCTGTGTCCAGTTCTCGGCCCCCAATTTAGGAAGAGGGCTGGAGCGTGTCCAGAGAAGGGCAACAAGGCAGGTGAGGGGTCTGGAACACAAGTCCTGATGAGGAGTGTCTGAGGGAGCTGGGGATGTTTATCCTGGAGAAGAGGAGGTTCATCACTCTCTACAACTCCCTGAAAGGAGGGTGTAGCCAGGTGGGGGTCAGGGCTCTTTCTCCCAGAGAACAGTGACAGGAAAAGAGGACACAGCCTTAAAGATGCACCAGGGGATGTTTAGGCTGGACATTAGGAAATATTCTTCACAGAAAAGCATGATTGGGCATTGGAATGGGCTGCCCATGGAGGTGGGTGAGTCACCATCCCTGGAAGTGTTTCAGGATAGACTGGATGTGGCACTGAGTGCCATGGTCTGGGTGACAAGGTGGTGTTAGGTCACAGGTTGGACTTGATGCTCTCCAAAGCTCTTTTCCAGCCTGGGTGAATTCTGTGATGATTGTGACACTGCAGGCCCCTGGGGAAGCAAGGGGCCATTGTGACACTGTGGGGCCTCGTGGAACTGAGAGGACCATAGTGACACTGTGTATGACATGGCACCACAGAGCCAAGGGGCCACTGTGACACTGTGGGGCTACATGGAAGCAAGGAGTCCATGGTGACAGTCTGGGTCCTTGTGGAACCACAGAGGCCACTGTGACACTGCAGGGCCTTGTGGAACTAAGGGCCATTGTTCCACTGCAAGGACTCTTGGAACTAAGGGAAAAATTGTGACACTGTGGTGCCCCATGGAACCAAGGGTCCCTCATGACACTGCAGGATCTTGTGTAACCAGGGCTCCATTGTGACACGGCAGCACCAAGCAATTCATGGTGGCACTCAGAGGCCTCATGGAACCAAGAGGCCACTGTGACACTGCAGGGCCTTGTGGGACCATGCAGAGCATTGTGACAGAGCAGGGCCTCGTGTAAGGATGGGGCCATTGTGGCACTGCAGGGCTCCATGGAACCAAGGGGCCAGTGCTGCTCCTCAGGGACTCATGGAATGCAGGACACGTCTGACACCGTGGTGCCTCTTGGGACCAAGAGGCCGTTGCAACACTGTGGAACCAAGGAGAGCATTGCTGCACTGCTAGACCTCATGGAACCAAGGATGCACTGTGACACTGCGTGGCCCAAGTGTCCAAGGGACTTTGTCACACAAAACTGTCCCATGGAACCAGAGGGACACTTTGGAACTGGGAGGCCTCATGGAATCCTGGAGACCAGTGTGACATTCTAGGCCCACATGGAACCTTGGTGACACCAAGGTGGCTGGGAGTGTTGAAATGATGGAGAGTTGGAGGGCTCTGCAGAGGGACCAGCCGGGGCTCCAGGGCAGGAGCAGCAGCAGCGCCGGCCCCTTCCCACCTGCTCCTGCCTCACTCCCAAAGGCTTTTTCCAGGTGAATTCTCGAGCAGAGCAACAATCACCCACACACAGCCCTGATTCCTCAGGGCCCACCTGTGCTGCCTGACCCAGCCTTCAGAGAAAGAAAGGGTTCCAGCCCTGTTTTCAGCGCTGTAATACTCATCCTGAGGTGACAGCAGGAAGCTTTTATTGCCTTTGCCTTGGGAATTGTAGATCATGGCTGCTCTTGCCCGTCATCTGCTTGCCACTTGAATTTTATCCATAAAACTGAAATTGCCTTTTTCAATCAATGCTACCCTGGGTGCTTTTGTGATGATCAACTTGGGCTGTTTGTTGCAGATACAATGATTTGCAGATCTTAAAATGCTCACAAGTCCCTGAGCACAAAGTCAAGAAGAATTAAAGACACACAGGCCACATTGGCAGTGCTCAAATACAGCCCTGTTGCTGGTGCTGCTGAAATAGAATCGGCTGACAGTGGCCATCACAGAAATTGTCTCTGGAGCTTCAAATAAAATGAAAATTCCACCAGGAGAAAGAGAGCCCAGAACTTCTCGCCTCGCTTCACTGTTCCTTCGGAGCAGCAGCAGCAGATGGAGATGCCCAGAGGCATCTGGAGATGCAGCCCCAGCAGGATCCTGAGCCCAGCCCGGGCAGCTCCCGCAGTGCCGGCAGCTCAGCGCACGCGGGGCCGGGCCCAGAGCCCCGGGCACGGCCGCCCATTGCGGGGCAGCGGCGCAGGCGGAATGTCCTGCGGCCCAAACCTCCTGCTCCTGCCACACAGAGCCCAGCCTCCTCCCCTGCTCCTCCTCTCCCAGCACGGCACACATTCCAGCTCCGAGGAGGCTTCCCCAGATAGGGCTCAGGCTCCTGTTTCAGCCTGAGTGTCCTGCAGAGGAACAGGGCATCTTCCAGGCACTTCCACAAGCTCAGGGTTCTCATTCAATGGGGAATCTGGCATGCAAACAGCCTTGCTAAAAAGGACAAAAGCAGAGGGAATGAATTGGAAATTATTAGGAAAAAATGACCCTTCTTACAGACAAAGTCCATTCCCTGCATATCTCCTTTTCAGATTCTTTCAGTCATCTACTGAGAGGTCCAGCTTGTTCTGGTGCTTTTCATGAACTGATGGTACTTCTGATTTACACCAGTGCAAGAGATGTAGAATCAGCTAAACTGAACACAGAAACAATCTCCTCTGTCAGCCCATTTTCACATTCTAGATCACTTTCAAGATGTCCATGGGGTGTTGGAATGATTATCACACAACTCTCCACTTCTGCCTGCAGGCTCTGGAGATTCTTTCTCTGCATTCAGTCAGGGTTGCATTCCCTAACAATTCCTGGTACCACCTCCTGTTTTCTTAGGTTAGAACAGTAACAATGAAAACCTTACCCACGGCAGAACTCTCCAGCCCAGAAGGAAAAGAGAGAACAAGTTGCCAAATTCTCAAAACCTTTGTCCTGCTTAGCAGCAGGAGTTGTGCTGCACACACAGTGTGGAAAGCCAAGAGAAGCTGCAGCTGGTGGCACAACTTGTGACAGAAGCTGCACCTCGTTCTCCAGGAAAGGTTCTTGGACAGAACAATCAGGACTGTACAGAAGATTCTGGGAAAACTGAAAACAGCTTTAAAAAAGTAAAATGAAAATGGAAAGAAACAATCCAAGATTTTTTTCTCTATGTTATGTTATGCTCCCTTTTTCCATCTTGTACTACTTCTCCATCCAATTAATTCCAAATGGATCTCACCTCTAAGATCCATGACTTGGCAAGTATTAGACACTGTAAAATACCATGAGCTACACAGAGTTTGCCTTTCCATTTTTTTCCTAGAAAGCAATGCTGGAGAGACAAGCGCAGTGCTTGAGTCAGATACAAATTCTGCATTCAGGGAATGTGCTAAGACAGTGTTTAGAGCCTCAGCAGGGACAATGCACAGCAGCAACCAAGGGGATTCCTCAGCTAGTGTGCAGGAGTCAAGACTCTGGATCTTGGCTCAACACGGCAAAGTTCCCGTGTTTGGGCAGAGCCAGGGCTGCCAGCGGGAGAGCAGGGCTCAGCACAGGGCTGAGCGGGAAGGGACACACAGACAAGTGGACAAATGGCCCCGATGCTTCAGTTGCAGTGGCAGCAGCAAAGAAGCTGCAACCCTTTGTCGACTCCCTCTTGCTTTCTGCTCTCCCTCTCCCACAGTCCTTCCAGCAGCTGCTCGCCCTCCCTCCCCGCTGTCCCCTCCCTCTCCCCAGTCTCCCTCTCCCTGTTCCAGGCCGTCGCCCCCGCCCCGGCTCCCCGCCCTGGCCCCAGCCCCCAGCCCCGGCTCTGGCCCCAGCCCCGGGCTCCTCCCGGGCCCATGCAGCACACAGCGCTGGGGCGCTCCCGCCGCCTCGCTGCGGCTCCCCGGCCCGAGCTCCGCCCGGCCGGCAGCGCTGCCGCCGGCCCCGAGCCGCCGCTGTCCCGTTCCAGGAGCGAACGCCTGGGGCTGCCCCGGCCCGGGGCGGCTGAGGGCGCTCGGGGCCGCTCCTGGCCCCGGGCCGAGCGCTGACAGCCGCGTCTCGCCGGCAGGGAAGGCGCAGCAGGGCCTGAAGGAGCGAACCGGCTGGGTTCGCTGCTGGCCGGGCGGCTGCGGCAGCTGCCTGGGCGGCGACGCGGCTCTCGGGCTGTGCCCGGGAGTGGCGGGGCCGGGGCGGCGGGCGCAGGAGGAGGAGGAGGATGGGGTTCAGCCCGCTGCTGCCCTTGGCTTGCAGGCGGCCATCCAAAGGGTGCCACGGAACCGCCGTCCGGCCCTGGGGCGAAGCTGGTGAGCGAGCGGGGCCAGCGGGAGAAGCCGGGGCGTGCCGGGCGGGGATGAGCCGAGGCCCCGGCAGGGTGGGAGCGCCAGGAGCCTCGAGGGAGAGCGGGCGTGGGGCCAGCAGAGCATCCCGGGCTGGGTGAGGGCTTCCCGAGCCCTGGCACGGCATCAGCCCCGCTGAGGCATCGTGTCCTCCCGCAGCCCGACGGCACCAGCGCACCGCTGGAGATCGTGCTGCTGGACAAGGTGTCCACTGGCTCCCCTGGTGTCGTCCAGCTGCTGGAGTGGCTTGAGCTCCCCAACAACATCGTGATGGTGCTGGAGCCCCGAGCGTGTCAGGACCTGCAGCATTTCATTCGGGCACGGGGTTCCTGTCCGAGGAGTGGTGTGGGAGCTGTTCCGCCAGGTGCTGGAGGCCGTGGGGCACTGCACCAGCTGCGGGGTCCTGCACAGGGACATCAAACCAGAGACCATCCTGCTCAGCCTGGCCACTGGGCAGGCAAAATTGATCGACTTTGGCTGTGGCACCTACCTGCAGGACACAGGCCACACTCACTTTGCAGGTGAGCCCACGCAGGGATGTGCTCCAGTCCCAGCATCTCCTGGCACAACATCTCAAGGCCCTGGGTGTGGCAGGGATTCTCCTTTGCTGCCACTCATGGCACTGAGCCTTCAGCCGAGTTGCTTTTGAGCAGGGTGGTGGGCTGGCTTCCAGCCCTGCTGGCAGCCTTTGCCAGCCACTCTGCCCAGGACTGGGGCTCAGCTGGGGCAGCCAGCCTGACAGAAACACCCGTGGGTGGGGTAGCAGAGAGGTGGGACATACCCTGTGCACCAGCCAGTTTGGTGTGCAGGTGAGAAAGGGCTTGGACTTCTGTGTTCTCCTTGTTTGCTTTGGCATCATAATGTATTTTGGGGCAATGTATGCAGGGAGGATGAAGGCATGGGTTTGCCCCAGCACTGAGTGGGTTTTCCCTTGTCATGGTCAGGCCTTTCAAGGGACTCCACTGCCCTCTTCCAACACCAGTGGCTTCTTTTCCAACCCAGATGTTGTACACAAGTCCCAGGTGCTGGTGAGAGGGCAGCAGATCACAGCACGTGCCACTGGGGCAGCCCCTGCATGCCCAGGGATGCTGGGGCCAGGCTCTGGGAGCAGCAGCATCCCCTGATGAACTCCATCTGTATTCCATAGAACCCTGTCCTACAGCCCCCGAATGGACCCACTTTGGCTGGTACTATGGCAAGCCAGCTACCATCTGGTCCCTGGGCATCCTGCTGCACCAGATGGTCTGCGGGAGCACCCTTTCAGGAGGGCCAGAACATCAGCTGGGACCAGCAGCTCTTGCTGCCACTATGGCTCTCTCAAGGTGGATCCTCATCTCTGGGCACAGAGGAATACCAGTGCTGGGAGACAGCAGGCTGATGAGCATCCCGCTCTGGCAGCTGCTGAGGAGGTGGCACATGTCCTGCTCTCCTGCTCTCCTCCAAAACAAAGAGCTGATGGGAAGGTTTAGGCCCAGCTCTGAGCACATGCAGCATGGCCTGGGCATGGGAACAGTGGGGCAAAGGGGCTGGAGCCTTCTCCAACTGACCAGTGGTTTCTGGTTTCCTCCCAGAGGCCAAGATCTGATCAGGTGGTACTCCTTGGAAAGGCCCTCGTTAGAAGACTTGTTCTGTGATCCTTGGATGCAGGATATTCATCTGCCATAGAAGAAGGGAGAGAGCCACAGGCACACTTTGGTGCAGGGCCCTGGTAAGTTACAGCTGCACACATGCCTTGGCAATCAGAAGCAAAGAACCCCAGACTTTTTTGTCCTGCCTGTGTCACTGCACAGGGGTCATCAGATGGGAGCACGCAGCCCTTGTGCTGGAGCTGAGCTGCTCTGCCCAGCACTGGTGGCCACCATCTGAGCTGGTCTGGCTTGTCCTGGTTCACTGACAGCTGGGGCCCTGGGCAGAACACTGACAGCCTGGTCTCACCCCCAGGAAGGAGAAGGAGCCCCTGCAGAAGCTGTACCAGGTGGGGCTGCTGCTGCTGGGGACAGCGAGGACATCAAGGATGAGAACCTCTTCCTCCACCTGGCCACTGACAAGCTGAAGATGATGGACTTGGATTCTGGCACCTTCTTCAAAGCCAGGCTCCACAGTGAATTTGCAGATGAGTCCAGACCCAGGGGATGCTCCCAGATTTGGGCATTGCACAGCCTGGCTGGGAACCAAAGGTTCCCCCTTTGCTGGGGAGGATAAAACTGATTCTTCAGTCACCTGCCAAGCTGCTTTTTGTCAGGGCTGGGGGGATGGGCTGGGGTGGGTATGAAATGGGAGTCGGCTCCTGGCCCTGCCAACAGCCCCCAGCACCCACCGTGCCCTGGCTGGGGCTGGGGCTGGGGCAGCCAGCCCGACACAAACAAACCCCATGGTGGGAGCAGAGGTGGGACTCCAGAACTGTGCACGGCTGCTTTGCTTTGCAGGCAAGGAAGGGCTTGGGCTGCTCCACTGCCCTTGTTTGCTTTGGGATCACCATTACTTTTGGGGGCAGTGCAGGGAAAGGGAGAAAGCATGGGCTTCCCTCACCCATGGGTGGGTTTTTCCCTGGCATGTAGGGGTTGGGCCTTCCTCAAGCCCCTGACAGAGATAAGATTTTACCTTTTTTCTTGTTTCCCCTTTTTGTCTGTAATCTATTTTCATTAATTTGTTGTTTGTTTCTCTAAAGGAAGCATTCTAGGTGGTCTCCAGTGTGGATCAGGAAGTGCTTGGGACCAGCTGCAGTGTGGATGGGCTGTGCCCTTGGAGAAGGCTGAGGACATCGTTTGGGACCAGCTTTTCTTCCAGCAGAAATGGTGTGAGGTGGGTCCCCGTCTCCTTGGCATGGTGGGATAAGAGCTTTTGGGAGATGGCAGCGAGCACAGGAGCATCCTGCTGTGGCAGCTGCTGAGGGGCTGGATGTGCCATGGCTGGCTGCAGGCTGGGCACATGTCCTGCCCTCCTGCTCTCTGCCCAAGGCAGCAATGATGGGCAGCTTTGGGCAGCTTTGGGCAGCTCTGGGCACGGCCAGCATGGCCTGGGCACCGCGGGAGCTGGGACAAGGGCACAGGAGCCTTCAGCTGACGGGCGGGTTCTGGTTTCTCTCCTTGCAGCCGGGCTCTGTGGATGCTGAGGCTGCTCTGGGCTCTGCCAGGGCTCTGCTGGGCTCAGCACTGGGCCAGAATCAGCCAAAGGAGAAATGGTGTGACTTGCAGCAGAGACTTGCTTGAGCATTTCTGCAATGCAGCTCAAGTTTGCAGAGTGTACACCTCCAAAAGAAAACATGACTTCTCCAAAGAAATAAACTTGTTCAATAACTTCTGAAATGAAATCCATCTAGGATGACCCCAAATGACATTTTTCAGTTTTCTCAAGCTGTAGCTCAGCCCTACTCTGCACAGTTCTCTCCTCCTCCTGCCTTTTACTTCACAACTGCTCCCTTCTTTCCCCCAGTGAGTTCCCAGCCCATGCCAGTCTCCATCACACCGGTGCCTTTCTTGATGCCCGTCAGCATGAGGAAGACCAAGCCCCAGGCTTAGGGACTCATCCTGTCACTGGCTGAAGAGCAGCAATGTCTCAGAGGTCTGGTGGGATTTTGGTGCCATTCAGAGCTGTTCTTCAACCCTCAGCTCTCCTCATAGCTGAGCTCCCACTCCCTTTTCCTCGTCCTTCCACCAGCATGAGCTCTGTGAATCCTCTTGAACCTCCCCACTCTTCCCAGCCCATCCACCCAGCTCAGTTAGGCTTAAGCTGAAGATTCTTTTTCTCCTCTGGCAAACCAAAGCAGTGCCCTGCACAGGGAGCCCCAGACCCAGAGCACAGCACACAACAGTGCAGTCTGGGCTGGTCCAGCTCCCCTCCACCCCTGCCTTGGCTGTTGGTGGCTCCCTGTTTGCAGCTGTCACTGCAGGATGGCCCCAGGGCAGAGCCCAGCCAGGCTCCCCCTGCTCCCCTGGACCTTGGGGCAGACAGTGGGCCCAGGGCTGAGGTTCATGGGGAGCACCCAGAGCTGCTTTTTAAGCAGACAGCATGTCCTAAAAAAAATGTGCAGCAAAATGAGATGCATTTCTGATAAACAGTGAGAATCCAGGCTCCTCCTCTGTTTACCTTTGTCTGGATACCCTGAAGAAAAAATCTAGCAGAGACCAGCATAGGTAAACTAGGTACCAGGTTAACTGATTGCTTTGGACTAAACTGGAGGTAAGCACTGGTGACATCCTGATACAGTTAAGAGTTGCAGAATTCTTTTGCAGATCTCAAACCATGTGCTTGCAGGCACAGCACCTGCAGTGCTGATGCACCAATGCATGAGAATAACTCTGTTATTCCCCAGAGAATTTGGGCTCTGCCCAAGAATGAGGTGCTACAGTCCTTTGCTCCTGGTTCCCGTGTGGAGCAGCTCCTTCCCGCTGGCTGAGCTGCTCAGGCAGAGCCCGGCAGCTCCTGGCCCTGCAGGGCTGAGGCTTTTCCCCATTGCTGGGCACAGACTGATGGAGCAGCACTGCTGAAGATGGGGACACACAGAGGGACCAGGAGCAGGTGCCTTTGTCCACCTGGAGCTCCAAGGGCCAAACTCTGAGCAGAGAGGGCTGGAAGAGACTCGCAGGCTTCCTGTTTGCTGTGCTGCCTCACTTGTGCCCAGCCCAGCTCTGTGTGGGGGCAGAGGGAGAACAAGGGTCAGCTCCCTCCCCAGCCCCCAGCCTAGGGACCCCTCTGGCCCTGGGGCTTGGGGTGTTGTCGGCACCCACTGCTCCAGCCACGGCTTCTGCTGGCACTGACAGCAACACCCAAATTGTGGCTAATTCCAAGGGAGCAGCAGCAGTGCCTAGATCTTACTCCAGACTACAGGGCAGGCTCTTTTTTCAATGTGCCCAGAGCTCCTAAGGAGACATTCAGCATCAAGTTGACTTGGGAAATGCTTCTATGACTTTGTCTCTGAACTGAAAAGTAGAAAAACCTTCCTTTGAGTAAAATAAAGTCACTTTCAAATCTTCCTCCTTATCAGAATTCCAAACTGACTCCAACCAGCTGCACAAGCCCTGCAGACTTGAAGATCATTGAAGGAAGACAAAGAGCTCCTGAAACCTTTCTGTATTTTAATGATCCCCACAATGGATTTGGGGCTGAGTCCAAGACCCTCAGGCACTGAGAGAAGGTTGAAGAAGCTGCTCAAAGAGTCAGAAGCAAAACTCCAAATCCCTTGGAGCATCACTGGCCCCAGTGAAGGCAGGGACTGCCAAAGGTTCCCCAGGGACTGGTGAGAGCAGATCCTTGAGGCCAGTATTGCAGGAGCCAAAGGCTGTGAGCAGGGAACTGCAATGCTGAGCAAGGCCTGGGCTGGTTGGAGGCAGCAGAAAGGCCAAGGCCTGAGCCCAGGCCTGGCCTAGCAGGGCTTGTCCCTCACAGATGGCTCGGGGCTGTTCCTGGGACAGTGGGATGGGAGGGGCAGCAAAGACAAATGTCATCACACTGCAAGCCCTGCCAGCCTGCTCAGGGAGGGCTGAGGCAGAAGCGAAGTGCAGCCCCTGCAAGGAAAGTTCCTTCTGTGGAGCTCCAGCGGCGCTGCCCAGCCCAGGGCACAAAGGCCTGGGTGCCTCTGGCCCTGCCAGCCCTGCCCAGCCCTTGGCCATCTCTCCTGCAGCCTGTGCCCCCACTGCATGCTGCTCCTCTGCCCTGGCCGGCTGCACACACCCATCTCGCTGTCCCCCCAGCATTTCTCAGCCCAGCATTGCTGTGCCCTCCCTGGGCTCCCTGCATCCAGTGCTGCTGGCTCCTGGCACACAGAACCATGGCATGGCCCAGCCTCACGCTGGGGCACCTCGGCCACCAACATTCTGCCCTTGGAGAGACTTTTCTGTTTCCTCACCTCCAGGCTGAACCTTCCTGGCTGCACTTGGGGGAGGTTTCCTTCTCTTCCCACTATCAAGGAAATCTCTGTCTCCTGCTGTTCACAAACAGAGAAGGGCTGGTTGGAGATGTGGCAGTCGGAGACTTCCTGGAGTACAGCGACCATGAAATTATGGAGTTTTTAAATATTCTGTGAAAGAAGGAAGGGCATCAACCAAACATCTGCACTGGACTTAGAGCAGAATTTGGCATTTTCAGGATGCAGATTTGGCTTGTACCACATCAGGTACTAATTTTATTAAGGAAAACAGCCATAAAAAAATATTTCAGGAAGGATGCACACACTCCAAGAAGGAAATCTTAAAGGAGAAGGAGCAGCATGTATCTGTGTGCTAAAATGTGAGTAAGCTAGGCCTGGCTGGGCATGGAGTTTTTTGGAGGAACTCAGGGAAATAAGAGGGTGCATCATTGATGACTGTGGTAATGAAGAGACGGGGTCTTCATGATATGCCATGAAGCCATTTATTGATCCACAAAGCAAAGTTTATATACTTTTTTACCTATTATAAAAATAGCGCACCAATCATATTAGCGTTACTAAGTTATATAACTAAATGTCATTGCTCAATCTATGCGTCGCTTAAGCTAACCAGTTACCAACCAGGTATCTATTATGAAAATCCCCATAAAAACTGCAGATTAAGAACTCCATACCAAGCACCTTCTTATCTCTTACATTCCTTCTTCAAAATCCCACTTGCCAAGGCTTGCGGCCTACTCTTGCCAAGGCTTGCAGCCTACTATGGCTTACACATCCATGTCGGTTGTGACAAGCTGAGCAGTGCTCGCAGTCCTGCTCTCTAGTTGTATTCCCACATCTCCCCCTTTCTGTTCCACCAATAAGATTTTCTTTGTTGACTTGTCAATTAACTTCTGAACACATTGCAAGATACAGGGCAAACATATTACTAAAAGCAAAAGCATGGCAAGTACATAAAATCCAGTTTTAACTAAATGCTTAAGCCAGCCAGTAAGTCCCCATCCTCCGAGTATGTTTCCAAGCCAGTCGTTATCATCCATAACTCTCAGTTTGCTAACACTATCTCGGAGGGCCTGTATGTTTGCATGAATGGATTGAGAGTTGTCAGAAAGATTTATGCAGCACATACCTTCAAAATCTTCACAGCCATGCCCATGCGCTAAAAGTAAAAAATCAATTGCAGCTCTATTCTGTAGTGTAGCAAGGTTTACACTATTAACATTTGTTAGTAAGCCTGTTAAAGCAGAGCTAATAGCATTAGTTTGTTTTGCAAGCCAGCAGCCAAGATCATTTAAAGTTTTTAATGCATGTGCTGTTCCAATAGATGGGATAATTGAGGCAAAAATTCGAGCTCCAAGATTCCAAGCTTCCACACTATCATCACAATCTGGGCTGTAGGTATGCGTGCTGCGCTTTGCTCACACTAAGTTGTGCGGGGCTGTTAAGTTATGATGAAAAGTGTGAAACATAATTAGTCGGCCAAATGTACAAGGCCCTCCTACAGCCTTCCCTGGAATCCCTTTCCAGGCTCTATTTCCACATATTAAAAAGATGTTATCGATTAATCCAAGCGCAGCATTTCCAGATAAAACATGCTGAGGTAGAATGTGTTTACATCAGGCAGAGGCATTGGAGTAAATTCCTGTACCTGTGACATCAAGGCCGAATCCTTGTTGGGCAGAAGGCTTACCAGGAAAATTTAAAAATAAACATGCAAAAGATTGCATAGATCCAAAAATGTCCAATTCTTGGGGCTGTCGATGTATAGGATAAAAGTCTCCAATGTTGTTTATTCCTAAATAGCTTTCGTTTACCATATACCATCCAGCTGGTTCACCTTTTTTCTTACGGTATTTGTCCTCACACCACCATATGGGTTCCATTCGGCCTGGAGCATCACAGTTCTTATGCATAGTCATATTATACAAAGTATCCCATTTAGCTTTTTCTAAAGGCACAGCGATTAGGCAAGTTTGGAAAGGATTACCTGGAGAAGTCATAGAAAGGCAGAGCGTAGATTCGTTTAATGCGTCAGCAAGCGTAAGCCAAACATTACGTTCTGGAAGGGGCAACAATGGCAATGTTTCTACTTGCCCTTCGTGAAGGCCGAGTCCTAGTACAAGGATCAGCCCGAGGAGTCGGATGCGGCTCCCAGAAATATTGATGTGGAAGCCAGCCATGGTTATATCCACACACAAATTTCATAATATCACAATTACCAAAAGAGTGTCGCAAAAGATCACAAATTGGACAATGGTGATGGTGGCGGCTTGCAACGCAATACCACCTTTTCTGACACTTTTGACACTGACACAAAGCCCACACCTGATGCCAATGTTCCTTGCAAATAAAACAAGGTATGGGGTTACATTTAAGTCTAAGTTCCCGCTTCAATTGTCCCAGTTGCATTTCATGACGATGCACCTGTACTTCAAGGATGTCTTCTACTGTGTCCGGGGGTCAGATGACCATGGAATTCAAAGAGCGGTGCAAAGTCAATGAGTCCTCTCGTATCAACGAGAAACTGGTCGAGACAATGGTCCGGTGGGATCTTGGACTGGAGCCAAGGATGGCTGGGTTGGGATCTCCGGTGAGATGCCAGGGCTACAGCAGTCCTCTTTCTGAGGAGGTTCCAAGGATTCTCAGAATGGTCTCACACTCTTGGCTGGGATCCACCTCGGGCCGTTCTCTGTGGAGACACAAGCATAACCTTTTCCCCAGGTGACAAGGGGATAGGGTCTCATGACCTTACCTGTTTTTGGATCCTTAATAAGGACTGGGGCTTTCTGTTTGATCTCTAACTGAGGATTATTACCAAAATGGCTAACAATTAGAGGGTTAGGGTCCATCAGGGAACAATTTAAAAAGTTAAAAACATACAATGCTTT
Organism: Luscinia megarhynchos; assembly: GCA_034336665.1. NCBI lineage: Eukaryota > Metazoa > Chordata > Aves > Passeriformes > Muscicapidae > Luscinia > Luscinia megarhynchos. The sequence continues at coordinate 85,868 of JAPFBE010000122.1, read as the reverse complement.
CTGCAACCTTTCAGCTGGGGTGGTATTCCCCATTCCTCCTTTCTGTTGTAACAAAAGATGCTTAAGTGAAGCGTGTGTTCTTTCGATGATAGCTTGGCCTGTGGGGGAATGAGGAATCCCTGTTTTGTGTGACACTCCCCAGAGAGCAAGAAAATCTGCAACTCTCTGAGAGATGTATGCAGGACCGTTATCAGCTTTAATTTCAGAGGGAATCCCCAAGACCGCAAAAGCACTCACAAAGTGACGACATACATTCTTTGCAAATTCTCCAGTGTGACAAGATGCAAACAAGGCACCTGAAAATGTTATCTATGGAAGAGTGAATATATTTAAGTCGGCTGAATTCAGGAAATGAGTAACATCTGTTTGCCAGATTTGAAGGCTTTGAAGACCTCTAGGGTTAACACCTCCTGCAAGAGAAGGAAAGAAGTGTCTCTGACAATCTGGGCACACAGCCACAATACTGGAGGCTTGGCAAGTGGTCAAGCTGAAAGTGCATGCAAGTGCAGCAGCATTTTGGTGAAAAAAATGAATGACTGAGTTTTGCTTGGGAAAAGCGGTCTGGTAACACAGGCTGGGATTTTGAACTGGTAAAGTAAGCAAATCTGCTTGACAATTCCCTTCTGTAATAAAACCAGGTAACATAGTGTGAGAACGGACATGCATTACAAAATAGGGATGCTGTCTGGTATCTAAAAGAAAAACAAGCTGTTGTAACCATTGAAACAATTCTGCATTAGGTACTTCCTTGAGTACAGCAGCTTCAGCTCGCTCCACAATTCCTGCAACATAAGCAGAGTCAGTTACCAAATTAAAAGGAGTAGCAAAGCGTTGAAAGGCCTGCACCACAGCTGCTAATTCAGCAATTTGGGGAGAACCTGAAACATTAGTAACATCGGTTGAGGTCTTCATCCCACCAAAGTAACACTGATTTGTGGGTGCGGCCCGACCCATCTGTGAAAACAGTTAAAGCTTGCAACGGGACTTCGCTCCTTTTGGGCTGCATTAGAAGATTAAAATTTGTTGCCATGAGCTTGTGCTTCGGAGGATGTGAAGAAAGCCGTCCGGAAAAATTAGTAAGAGCCATTTGAAACACGTCAGACTGTAGCCATTGCAAATAAACAGTAGTAACAGGTAAACAGATTAAACTAAAATCCACACCTGTAAGTGTGGTAAGCCTGTCACGAGCTTTGATAATAAGCAATGCCATCATTTCATGTTGAGTACTAATAGTTTTAGACATTTGGTGTGACAGAAAGATCCAATGATTAACAGCAGATCTGGCACTTTAGGATCCCATTGAAAAATCAAAGCATGAGGTTGCTTAGCTGGATTTAGGATAATTAAAAAGAAAGGTAGCTCAGGGGCCCATCAGGCAGCTTGCCTGTTTGAAATAGCATCAGCCACCTTTTGCAGTGCTTGGCAAGCATCTGGTGTAAGCTGACGAGAGGACAGGAGATTGGAATCTCCTTTTAACAGATTAAACAAGGGGCTTATGTCTGCATTTGAAATTCCTAATAAGGAACGAACCAAATTATTTGTCCCCAAAAGTTTTTGAGCATCATGCAGAGTCCGAATGTTTGTGTGAATTTGCAAAGGCTGAGGGGAAGTAGACTGAGTCCTAATGCGCCAACCAAGGTATTTCCAAGGAAGTAGTTGTATTTTTTCTGAGGTAAGGCTGAGTCCCACCTGAGTTACAGCAGAAATGACAAGGGCTAAGGTTTCCTCCATTACCTCCTGATGTTCTGCTGCAATTAGGATGTCATCCATATAATGATACAGCAAAGCAGCAGGCATTTTTTGACGAATGGGACTGAGGACCTTTGCAACAAACCACTGAAAAATAGTGGGGCTGTTTTTCATTCCTTGTGGAAGCACAACCCAGTGGTATCGCTCTAAGGGAGCTTGCATGTTAGTACTAGGTACAGAAAAGGCAAATTTAGGAGCATCATCAGGATGCAAAGGAATGTCCAGAAAGCAATCTTTTAAATCAATGACTGTTAAATGCCAGTCTCGAGGGATCATGTTAGGAGATGGGAGGCCAGGCTGTAAAGCCCCCATGTCCTCCATTACAGAATTAATTTTATGGAGGTCTTGGAGCAAACACCACTTGCCGGTTTGGTTTTTAATTACAAACACAGGAGAATTCCAGGGACTGGTGGAGGGGACTGTGTGACCCTTTTAAAGTTGTTCTAGGACAAGATCAATTTAACTAGTGGCAGAGACCATTGATCTACCCAGACAGGTGCTGTGGTTTTCCAGGGTGTCGCGCACTTCAATTGCCCCCACTAAAAATCCGACTGAATTTTGAAACCCCATTGAGAAAGTATATCTCGTCCCCCTAACACCATAGGTACAGACAAAACCAAAAGGCTTAACAGATGCTATGAGGCCTTCTGGTCCCGTGATTTGAATGAGATTTTGGCTTTGATAGCTTCGACTGCTCCCCCTGATCCCGGTGAGAGCTTGGGATACCTCAGTGAGGGCCCAGTCAGAAGGCCATTTATCTTGAGAAATGACAGTCACATCAGCCCCGGTATCTATTATACCAGTGAGTGTTACCTTGTGTTCCTGAAATGACAGGGTGCATTTGCAAGTGGGACGCTTATCAGAAATTGTCTGTACCCATAATATTTGTGGGGTTCCTGTGGAATCAAACTCTCCCACCCCCTCTTGTTGTTCCCCTGTAACAGACACTGACACTTGTGGGAAAGGAATTAACTGTGCAATGCGGGTTCTTTCAGGGATAGTACAGGGGTAAAGGGGTGTCCATGCCATGATTTTTATTTTGCCAATAAAGTCAGAGTCTATTACTGCAGGGAGGACAAAAGGTCTTACAAGATTATTTGAGGATTTCCCTATTAGGAAAGCACCTTTTCGTGGTTGCGGTGATCCAAAGATTCCTGTAGGGAGTAAATTAATAGAAGAGTCAAGTAACATTACTGTGACTGAGGTTGCCAAGTCCATTCTGGCACTGCCTGTAGTTGCTGGGCAAGAACTTGAGGAGACGCAGCGTGGGACACCTGCGGTGGTGGCACTTGCGATGGCATCTGCGGAGGCGACCGGAGCATTTGTGTCGTATCGCGGCAGCGCTGTCCCGCGCTCTGGAACCGGTTTCCCTGGATCAGACGACCTTCAGAATCATACTTAGAACAACATTTGTTAGCAAAGTGCCATCCCTTTTTGCATCGTGGACACAAAGTAGGTGCTTTTGACTTGTTTCCTTTCAGAGCAAGGCAGTCTTTTTTAAAGTGTCCAGGTTTGCCACACCCATAACAAACATCTGCAGACTCAGAGGGACTCTTTACGGCAGAGCTTTGGCCATAGTTTCATATTGATGTTCTAAAGTCCCAATGGAATAGCATGCTTCAATCACTTCTGTTAAAGTTGGGTTTTGATTTGGCAAAGATTTAAGAAGTTTTTTGCAGTCTACATTAGCATTTTCAACAGCAAGTTTTAGAAGTAAAATTTCACGAGCCTCTGAGTTATCAATTTGGTGTTCAAGCGCTTGCTTAAGGCGGTCCACAAAATGCATATACAGCTCTTGTGCCTCCTGAGTGATGGATGTAAAAGCTTTCTGAGGCTTTCGAGTATCAGACATCTTAAGAAATGCCTGCCAAGCTGTTTCCCGGATTCCATCTAAGGCTTCTCTTGGGCAGTCTCGGGCTTGGGCTGCAGGATCTGTGTGTGGTCCTGCCCCCATAAGTTGTCTAATTGTGAGGTTTGCTAGAGCCGCATTAGCATGACCCACATAAGTAACCATCAGATTTTGCACACCTCTTTCCCATTCTTTTTCCCACAAAGCAAGTTGAGCGGGTGTTAGCAGTAGTCGAGCAAGCATTTTTAAATCATGCGGGGGTCATAGTGTGGGCAGCAAGCACTGACTCCAGGGTGGTCGTAAAGAACGGAGAGCCAATACCATGGTCAGTAATTGCCCGCTGGAGCTCCTTAATTTCTTGGAAAGAGAGCGGCTCCCATTGGGCTGTTCATCTTCGAGCTCCCGAGTAAATGACTGGAGCGACAATATTTTCAGCAATGTCCAGATCTCCCTCCATTAATGCTTGTTGTTTTAAACAGACCCAGTTGTCATGAGGGTCAGGAGGAAATAAATTTGGCTCATCATCAGGATTAAAAACCCCAGGATCAAAGGGATCCTCCTCTCCTTCTCCTTCTCTATTTTCTGGACAGTAGCCAGCAGCAAAAACCCCTGTGGATTTCGAAGAGCCTCTCACCGTTATTTTTGATGGAGGGGGGTTTGCAAGAGGGGGCCCCGTGGGTTGCACAGAGAGAGATGAAGTACTCTGTCCTGTCTCTGCAGATTGCGAAGAGCTGTGAGCTTCTGCGGCGGGAGGGCAGGGGGCATCTCCCTTATCTTTCGCTTGTAATTTTTCTTGGGCTTTTAAAGTCTCAAAAACAACCCTCCAAGAGGGAATCATATTCGCAGCCACTTTGTCTTCCTTAGTTACAGCATTCCAAAGTTTCACTCCCACTTCGTCCCACAAGTCTGTTGTAAAGATTGTGGTCTGGGAGACCCCCGGCAATTTAAATGATGTCCATTTCAACAAGATTTTTAAGTGATTTGAAGGCAAAGTTTTGCAGTGCTGTTGTAACAGCTTTTGCATAAGTTCAAAAACGTCTCTTTCCTCTCTGGACATTGCCTGTCCCATGTTTCCCCATAGCAAATTAGAATTCAGGGGAACGAGCCCCTGTGTCTCACCTTTCTCCAAAGGGGTCAAAAGCTTGTCGCTGGCCAGTGTCTCCTGCTTCTCCCGAGCGGATCCTCCTTCCTGCTCCTCCGAGTGGAGTCACGTCTATGGGGACTCCGTCGTCCCATCAGTTGCAGTTCCTCACACGGGGCACCATTTGACGATGGTGGTGATGAAGAGACAGGGTCTTCACGATATGCCATGAAGCCGTTTATTGATCCACAAAGCAAAGTTTATATACTTTTTTACCTATTACTAAAAATAGCGCACCAATCATATTAGGGTTACTAAGTTAAATAACTAAATAACATTGCTCAATCTATGCCTCGTTTAAGCTAACCAGGTACATATCCCACACCAAGCACTTTCTTATCTCTTACATTCCTTCTTCAAAATCCCGCTTACTCTTGCCAAGGCTTGCAGCCTACTATGGCTAACACATCCATGTTGGTTGTGACAAGCTGAGCAGTGCTCGCAGTCCTGCTCTCTAATTGTATTCCCAAAAGTTTCAAGTATAAAAAGGCTCGGTTGGTTACAAAAAACAATCTTCTTTGAAGCAAGCAACAAAGTCCATATGTCTTTGTTCCTCATTGTTATGCATGACCATGAGATGGCCATGACAATGACTCATCTGTGGTCCTGACATGACCATCATATGATCGTGACCATGTGTCCTAGGTTACAATGTAAAGATATTCCCAAAAAGTTGTATTCTACACCCATCTGTTGAAACCAGGTGGGGCAGTTATCCTTATCTCTGGGGGAGATATCCTCTTTTAATGGGCCATCTCTTGAAACCAGGTGAGGCAGTCATCTTTATCTTTTTCACAACCCATCATTCCTCCAGGAAGATTCCATTTGCTAATGGGCCATTGAGTCCCACTGCATGACCGATAAAATTATATAATCCCATTGTGAGATGCTCCACCCAAGGGAAAGAGCCAAGCCTTTCCTACCTAGATAAAAACTGAGATTTGGAGCACCAAGGCAGCCTTTTTTCCCACTGGATTCCAGAGGAAAAACAGAGCCTTCTACATCATCACTGGACCTTCAGGGGAAAACCAGAGCCTTCTACATCATCACTGGACTTTCAGAAGAAAACCAGAATCTTCTACAGGACCACTGTTTCAACAGAACCACATCTGTCACTCCAGGACGACTGCAGCCACCATTTAATTGAACTGCTACCAACACTCTGATTGATGGCATGTCCAGTTGTATTCTGACTCTGTTATCTGGATTTATTTTTTGCAATACTGTATTTCTATTTTAATTTTTCCTAGAAAATAACTGTTATTCCTATTCCCATATCTTTGATTCAGAGTCTCTTAATTTCAAAATTATACTAATTTGGCTGGAGGGAGTTTACATTCTCCATTTCAAGAAAGGCTCTTGCCTTCCTTAGCAGACACCTGTCTTTCAAACCAAGACAGATTTTGGTACCCAACATGGGGCATGCAGACATTGAGAGAAAAACAAATAACAGTTCTTTAGTAACCAAATTTTGTGTGCTGGATATAGAAACCTCATTAGGTGGCAGCATGTGGTCTAGCTTACCCTGGTTTGGGTGGCATGTGGTTGTGGCTATATTTCTCCCATTTGCAGGCCCTTATCTAAACATGGCCCTATAAATAAAGCTACTGTGGCCATTATCCAGTTTGCTTTATGGGTTTATAAGGAAAGGAATTAATGGCTTTTTAACTTCTTTTGGAAGGCGGGTACATGGATTCAGGGCTATCACACACTCACTGTATGTTTCTAGGCTACTTTAATAATGGTACCTACTGGGAGGAAATGACACCAGGGAAATTTTCCTCCCAACACTTCCCCCACTTTTTTGGGTCCACCCCACGAGACTTGACGGGTTCAAATCTTCTTTAAATGCTAATGGTATTCTACAGTGGCTGGTGTTGCTGATATGGCTGTTCTATTTAGCATTCAGAGATAAGGGGATATTGGCTTGGATAACCACTCTGATACCTATTTCAGAAAATAGGAATGCTGTTGCAGACACTGACCCCACCCCACAGCCCATCTCAAAAATGAACCACCCAGACTGGGTAGGGGTTTCAGTGAAGGAGATGCACGAGATAGGCCAGATGCTGAAGGAATGCCTTTCCCCAGCTGGTGAGAAACCCTCCCCCTACCTTATAGAGGAAGAGTCTGATGGTGCTGCAGTGGAACACACAAACATTACAACCGTCCAGGTTCCAACTGAAACACAAGGGCAATCACAGCTAACAGCAGTCACCCCAGTGGAAATGAAGAAATTTAAGATGAAATCAAAGCACCCAGTTAGTAAGGATAAGAAAAGAGGGCTCTCACAACCCACAGGGGAGCCAGAGGTTGAGATCATCACCGAATCCCTGTCATATGAAATTCTCTACAACCCATGAAAACACATTGTGCTATGGGGCTGTGTGACTTATACAACCTGGTTATTTCGAGTCTGGGACCCTATGCGTACTGGTGTGCAACTGGATGGTACTGAGGCCAGGAATTTGGGACCCTTGACCCAGGACTCAGGTGTGGATCAGGTATTCATAAGGAAGCCAGAGCCTCTTTCCCTCTGGCAGTGGCTTTTAATGAGTGTACAAGAGTGAGAATGCAGGAAGACCATCATAGAATGCACTGGAAGACCCTTGAGGAAGGGATCCAGCAGCTGAGAGAAGTGGCAGTATTGGAGGTACTCTTTGGGTGGGGCGGACAGCATGACAATGACTCAGACAAGGCCAGGTGCACAGGGCAGATGTTGTGGAATCTGGAAAACCTGGGGCCATCTCAATACACCACCTTTATTGCTAGAATTAATGCTGATAACAACCGAGAGATGGTGGATTCTGTTGCAAACAAGCTTAGGAACTATGAGAGTATGATCAATGGCCTGAAGCAGGTTCATGTCTCTGCTGTGATTAAGGAATGCAAAGAGGAAATGAGGAAGATGACAGAGGAGGTGAGGAGGAACAATTCACATATGGCACCTGTGCAAGTCACAGGCCCCAAAGTCAAAGCCAAAGTCTCCCACTTAGAGAGAGAGGGTGAACCCCACAACCTAACCTGTAGTTCCTTTTGCATGACCATGGGGAAGACATGGGAAGATGGGATGGGAAACCAACTTCTGTCCTGGCAGCATGTGTGCATCAACTCAGGGAGGGAAACACTAATCGAGAGAGCTCCACTAAAGTAAAAGTAGCCTCAACCTTCCGTGACTGAGCTGCCAGGTATTACAGAAGGGAGGATGATCTGTCGGATTCCCTGGAAGGAACCTCTACTATATATTCCCAGGAATGAAATGATAACCAGGGCTAGAGGGGCCCTGCCTCTAGCCAGGGGGAGGCACAGAAAAACCGGGTCTTTTGGACGGTGTAGATCTGATGGCCTGGCACATCAGAGCCAGAAAAATATGATACTGGTGCACAGTGTACCCTAATGCTTTTGGGACATGTGGGGGCAGAACCTGTTTCCATTGCCGGGATAACGGGGAGATCGCAGCAATCAATTGACTGTTAGAAGCTGAGGAGAGCCTGACTGGGAAGAGTGGCAGGAACATCCAACTGTGACTGGCCAAGAGGCTCCATGCATTCTAGGCATAGACTTCCTCAGGAATGGCTACTACAAAGACCCGAAGGGACTAAGGTGTGCTTTTGGAATAGCTGCTGTAGATGCAAAGGGCATTAAGAAATTCAACAACTTGACAGGACTATAAGAAAACACATCTGCAGTGGGACTCCTGAAAGTGACAGAGCAACAGGTACCAATTGTCACCTCGACAGTGCACCGCCCAGCAGTACTGGATGAATCCAGATGCTGTGATCCCTGTCCACTAGATGATCCGTGAGCTGGACAGCCAAGGGGTGGTCAGCAAAACCCACTCACCCTTCAACAGCCCCATCTGGCCTGTGCACAAATCTGATGGAGACCGGAGATTGACTGTGGACTATCGTGCCTTGAATGAAGTGACTCCACCGCTGAGCGCTGCCGTGCCGGACATGCTGGAGCTCCAGTACGAGCTGGAGTCCAAGACAGCAAGGTGGTATGCCACCACTGACATCGCCAATGCATTTTTCTCCATTCCTTTGGAAGCAGAGTGCCGGCCTCAGTTTGCTTTTCACCTGGAGGGGCATGCAGTACACCTAGAACCGACTGCCCCAGGGGTGGAAACACAGCCCCACCATCTGCCATGGACTGATTCAGACTGCACTGGAAACGGGTGAGGCTCCAGAACATCTACAATACATGGATGACATCATTGTGTGCAGAAACATGGCAACGGAAGTATTTGAGAAGGGAGAGAAGATCATCCAGATTCTGCCGGCAGCCAGTTTAGCCATCAAGAAAACCAAAGTCAAAGGACCTTCCCGAGAAATCCAGTTGTGTTGGTTTCACGTGGGAAGGGGTGGATTCACCTCAGGGAAAGCTCCATGAGGCTGGAGAGTGGGAGGGACTCTCCCGTCTCTGGAAGCTTCCCCTGTGAGCTGATGGCACCAATCGGAGAATTGATTTGGTGATGGACATCTCGGGGAACCAATGAAAAGTTATCTCACTTTCACAAATCACAGTGGATCAAGTTAACTGTCCTCTCTTTCGGCTTCTGGCCCCCGGGAAGTGAGATGGCTCTGGCTGGGGCATCGGTCCCGGCCTGGCTCTGGGCTCGGTGGGGGAGCCCAGCCCGGCACCCCGGCCCTGGTTTTGTGGGGGGGGCCCGGCCTTGCCAGGCCACATGGTCCTGGCCCCCGGCCCCCCCTCCTCGACCGCATGGCTCTGGGCAGCCCCAGCCCTGGCCTGGTGGCCCCCAGCACCGTCCACATGGCTCCGGCCCAGCTCCAGCCCTGATGGTCCCCCTGGCTCGGCTCGGCTCTCCACGTGACAGAAGAGGCCTCCAGCTGCCCATGTGGCTTTTTCATGATCTGGATACAATTTTAACTCCTTTTAATGCCTGGATGAGATTCTCGATCTCCTGAGCTCCCCTGAATGAGAAGAAATAAAGCATGGAGACTACAGCGGTCAGCGGAATGAAGATAAAGTTCCTGGTGGGAAGAGATTGAAAAGATGCAACTGATAAGTAGCTGAAAACCTTTTTTGTGGGCTAAGGGGATTGTGACTTCACTAAACTGTGAAATATACTTGGGGAGGTTTGGATGCTTGAGTAGAAGAATTTTTGCCTTGGGAAAATGGAGTTCTCTCTGTTCTGGGACTGGAATACGAACAGAGACATTTGATAGAGAAGGAGATGAAGAGAATTTTGTTTTTCAGCAGCCTGCCTTTAAAAGTGGTACCCCAATTGTGTAACATAACCCATAGCACAGCTCTGGAAGGACTGTGGAAATGAGAGGAGAGTCATAATCTGCAATATTTTCCCAGGCGGATGTAGATTGTGAAGGTGAAGACACCCCCTAAGCCATAACTAAAGAAGGAAATTTTCTCTCTTAAGCGAACTGAAATGATTATTTGGGTGGATAACTGACTGAAGTGTTTTCTGCATGATGCTGTTAAGGAATGTGGAATAAAGGAAGGAGGGAATAATCTAGGAATCTTATTCTGAATTCTTTTTGTCTTCTTAATAAATTTTTTCTTGTATCTTTTTAAGTTTTGAGCCTGCCTTGTCTCCACTCCCAAATCCTATCTCTAAAAGAAATTAAATATATGAAAATTGGCAAGACCCACGTCACACCATGACACAGTTCTTGGGGGTGAAGTGGCAAGATGGGTTTTGCCACTTATATAATAACAGGATTTCCCCCCCAAATCCCCATATTTCCCCCCAAATCCCATTAATTTCCCCCAAATTCCAGGATTTTTGCCCCAAAATAACCCAAATTTCCCCAAATTTGGGATTTTCCCGCAGCTGTTTGTGGAATTGGTTGTGAAGAACGCCTTGTGTTCCCCTTGGCCCCTGTGCAGAGCTTCCTGTTCTGGCAGCGCCTCGATGACTTCGTCATCTCCTCACCCTATTTCAGACCCTGAAACCCAAACTCCTGATCCCAAAAAACTCAAATCCTGACTGACAGATTTCAAAAACCCAAATCCTGACTGACAGCCCCAAAACCCCAAAATCCTGATAAAACCCCCCAAAACCCCAAATTCCTGATAAAAACCCCCAAAACCCCAAATGCCTGATAAAAATCTCAAATTTTTGACACAGACCTCAACAATCCCAAATCCTGACTGACAGACCCGAAATTCCTGAGACATACCCCAAAAACCCCAAATTCCTGAGACATACCCCCAAAAAACCTGAATTCCTGAGACCCCCAAATCCTGTCTGACAGCCCCAAAAAACCCAAATTCGTGATTAAAACCCCCAGAACCCCAAATACGTGATAAAAATCCCAAATTCCTGATACAGACCCCAACAATCCCAAATTCTGACTGACAGACCCTAAAACTCCCAAAGTCCTGATAAAAAACCCCCAAAACCCCAAATCCCAACTGACAGCCCCAAAACCCCGAATCCTGACTGACAGACCTCAAAACCCCCAAATTCCCGATGAAAACCTCCAAAACCCCAAAATCCTGACTGACAGCCCCAAAAATCCCCAAAACCTGGACTGAGACCCCAAAATCCAGACTGACCCCTAAAAATCCCAGAAAGTCTGAACTGAGACCCCAAAATTCCCCAAAATCCTGGACTGAGATGCCAAAATCCAAACTGAGACCCCAAAGATCCCCCAAATCCAAACTGAGACCCCAAAAATCCTTCAAAATCCTGATTCCCACTGAGGTCATCAGTAAAATCACCACAATGTCTCCACCAACCAGCAAGAAGGAAAACAGAAGCATTCCTAGGTGCCATAGGCTTTTGGAGAATGCACATCCCTGAGTACAGCCAGACTGTGAGCCCTCTCTTGAAGTCCACCATGTAGATGCCCATGTCCCCAAGAGTCGGGCTAATGAAGAACATCGACAAAACGAGCAGGAAGATCAGGCTGCACAGATAGAGGTGTCAAAGATAGACTAAGATTGGAAACACAAGGAAGAATTGTTCCTGGCTCGATGGGCTCATGATGCCTCAGGTCACCAGAGTAGCGATGCCACCTATAAGTGGGCACGAGACCGAGGGGTGGATCTTACCATGGACAGCATCTCTCAGGTTATCCATGACTGTGAGACGTGTGCTGCCATCAAGCAGGCCAAGCGGGTGAAGCCCCTCTGGTATGGGGAGTGGTGGTACAAATATAAGTATGGAGAGGCCTGGCAGATTGTCTATATCACACTGCCTCAGACCTGCCAAGGCAAGTGCTACGTGCTGACCATGGTGGAAGCCACCACCGGAGGGTTGGAGACCTATCATGTGCCTCACGCCACTGCTTGGAACACTGTCCTAGGCCTGGAAAAGCAAGTCCTCTGGAGGCATAGTACCCCTGAGAGAATTGAGTCAAACAATGGGACCCATTTCAAGAATGGCCTTATCAACACCTGGGCATTGAATGGATATATCATATCCCTTACCAGCTGCTGGGAAAGTTGAACGGTGCAATGGCCTACTCAAGGCTACCCTGAAGGCACTTGGCAGGGGAATCTTCAAAAATTGGGAAAAACACTTAGCAAAGGCCACCTGGACGGTCAACACCTGAGGGTCCATCAATTGAGCTGGTCCTGCCCAGCTGAACCCTTGCACACAGTGGATGGAAAAAAGCTCCTCTGGTACACATGAAAAGTATTTTAGGAAAGACTGTTTGGATTAGTCCCACCTCGGGAAAAAGACAAACCCATCCATGGGATTCTCTTTGCTCAAGGACCTGGTCACACTTGGTGGGTAATGCAGAAAGATGGAGAAACCCATTATGTACTGCAGGGAAACCTAATCTAAACTGAGAGCTGTGTGTAAGGTTTCACTAAGCAGATTGTAAAAGAATAAGGGTAGATAATGTCTTACATTGCAATACAGGATGTGACCAAAAGTATGTCTTCTATCACCATCTATTGAAACCAGGTGAGGCAGTCATCTTTATCTTTTCCACAACCCAACCTTCCTCCAGGAAGATTCCATCTGCTAATGGGCCATTGAGTCCCACTGCATGACTGATAAAATTAAATCATCCCACTGGGAGATGCTTCAGCCAGGGGGAAGAGCCAAGCCTCTCCTATATAGATAAAAACTGAGATTTGGAACATCAGGGCAGCCTTTTTGCCACTGGATTCCAGAGGAAAATTAGACCTTTCCACATCATCACGGGACCCTCAGAGGAAAATTGCAGGAAAACTGACCCTTCTACAGAATCACTGCTTCAACAGAACTACATCTGTCACACCATGAGGACTGAAACCACCATTTAATCGGACTGCTGGCAACACCCTGAATGATGGGGTGTCAGGTTGTATTCTGACCCTGTCAGCATTTTGGGTTCGGTCTTTGTAATACTGTATTTCTATTTTAATTTTCCTAGTAAAGAACTGTTATTGCTAATTCCCATATCTTTGCCAGAGAGCCCATCAATTTCAAAATTATAATAATTTATAAAGAGGGAGGCAGTTTACACTCTCCATTTCAGAGAGAGGCTCCTACCTTTCTTAGCAGACACCCGTCCTCCAAACCAAGACAATGACACCTTGCTGAGTGCAGCTCATTCAGCAGGTGAGCAAGGGGATGCAGGTGGCAGCCAGGCCTCCTGATCCAGAAACAGCTACAAAAGGTCAGGGAGTGAGGGCACTGAGAATAATCCCAGAACCAAAGAGGAACCAGGGAAAGCGACTGAGCCAATGATAATGAAAGTTAGTAAAGACAATTATTCAGAAAATGAGCAGAGGGTTTGAACAGAGTAAAATGAATGGCCTTGCAGACAGAGCAGGGGACTTGCAGAAAAGGAAGTAACAAGACAAACCATCAGTTTCAGAAAATGTTACTAATTGAAACAGACTGCTGCTCAGCCAAGACCCTGCTCAATTCCAGAACTCCAGGAACAAGAAACACGTAACAGAGACGGGAATATTGGATGGCATAGAAAACAAAAGGGGTACATATTAAGAGGGACATGCAGCAGGCGGATCGGGAAGTCTGAACCTTCCTAGCACCTCAGTCAGTGGGGAAACAGAGAGGGAGATGAAGCCGGGAAAATGAGGATAAAAAGGAGGCTGCGTTTAGAGACAGCATGGCCTCTCCCTTTGTTCATGAATAAAGTCACTTTTACATGACTCCTCTGTTTCTTTTGGGCACACAAAGCACTGGCGACATGAATTTTCCCACACAGCATCCCGGGCACAGCAAAGCCACTTCTGTGCTACCCACAGGAACCGGGATGAGCCAGTGCTGCTCCGGCGGCGGCTGCTGCACCTTCAAATCACGCGAGGTGCCGGTGCCGGCCTCAGTCCTGAGTAGCGCCCGTGGGTGCCAGTCGTGAGCAGTGCTTGGGCAGCGGTGTGGCTCGAGCTTGAGCCGAGAGAGAGAGAGCAGGCCCGAGAGAGACAGAGAGAGGGATGAGAACCAGTGGGGCACAGACAGGGGAAAAGAGCCCGTTCTGCTGAGCACCGCACCGGCGCTCCTTTGTCGCGCTGCCGCCTGCTGCAGAGCAAGCCGCCCCGGCCAAGGGGCCTCGGGTGTCTGGGCCGCGCTCGCCTTGTCGGGTCGCTGTCTCCTCTAGCACGTCCGGTGCTTTCGGGCCGGCTTTGGGGGCGGGTCAGTCCCAGCCGAGCCCCGTCCCTGCAGCGCATCAGCACGCGTGAATCTCTGAACGTGAGGCCGAGTCTCGAAGGGCGCTGGCCCTGAGAGAGAAAAGCGAGAGAAGTGAGAGAGAGAAAGGGAGAGAAAGGAATGAAGGTGAAAAAAGGCTCGCGTTGTCCGAAGAAAGAAAGCTGCGCAGCAGTCCCGACTCCTTGCCCGTGGTGTCACGGGAAGGGCCGGCCGCCGGGGTCGGGCCCGTGTCTCCAAGGGCATAGATTGCTTGAGCCAAGAGGTGGAGAAATTGCCATAAAAGCGTGTGAAACCAATCAATAAATAACAAGTAATATATGGACGATGCTCACTAACCAATGATATGTTTGTTGGTCTTGCGTGTTGCAACAATGTTTAAGTATAAAAGAAGCTGTACAACTAAAACTGATTAGACTTGAATCATATCGATGTATGAGTCTTTTCTCATCTCGCCATGAAGACCCTTCCCTAGCTACGACTCCGACAGGGGATGACTGTGTGCTTGCCTGAATGAGATGTGGATTTTACCATGAAGTGAGAGCAGATTCCTTCTATCCGCTGTTCCGGTATCCTCGCGAGGGACCCAGCCAGTGAAGGGACAAAGCGAGTGAGGGGAGCCTGCTTTTCCCATCCTAGCCCAGGTAGAAGCTAGGTTCTTTTCCCATCCCAGCCTAGGGTGAGGTGGAACCCAGGGCAGGGAAAAGCGGAGAGCAACACACAAGTCACGGAGGGAAGAGGGAAAAAGCTGCTTTTCCCATCCCAGCCCAGATAGAGGCTCCTTCCCATCCTGACCCAAGCAGATGCAGGATCCAGGCAGAACACAAAGGGAGCACAAACACCTCAAAATAGTCCCTTGAGGAAAAAATACATTTTAAGTCCAAACAACCCACAAAAGGGTCCAAGTTCCTGTCATCCACAAAGAAATAAAATCAAGTGAGTGTGAATGAATGAAAGTATATGTATTGTTATTTTAAAGTTTAACTTTATTTTCTGAAAAGGTGTATTGTATTGTATTGTTAGAAAAGTCTTCTGTGCTGCAGGGGGGGTTAGGTTACCAAAATTGCTGAAGAAATAAAACAAATAACCTGTGTACCTGTACAAACCTGGAACTCTATGCTTCATGATAATTGGTGAAATAACCTGTTGGAGAGAGCTTGGTGGAAGAAATAAGGCTTTATGTTAACATGTGTATTATTAGAACTACTATTCATCCCTTGTCTTGTTCCATGCTTCATTCAACTAATCCAATCGGTGGTTCAAGGAATGCAAGTTGCTACAATACCTATGGATCCTGAGTCAACAACAAAACTAATGTCTGTGAATGAATTAAATCTAGCACAAAAGTACTGAAAAAATTTGAAGCCAGAACACAAATCAATGGATAAAAAAAAAGAAGTGGGGAAATTGTGATAACTGATAAAAGATTGGTATTAATCATAAAAGTACTGGAGTTTGTATAAACCAGAATAAATCCAGCACCAAGTGATCCACACTGGGCAACGGCCCTGTAAGTGTGAGGAATGTGGGAAGAGGTTCAGAGAGAGCTCCAACCTTAACCAGCACCAGCTGATCCACACTGGGGAAAAGCCCTATGAGTGTGGGAAATGTGGGAAGAGCTTCATGACATTATCTCTTCTGATGCAGCACCAGGTGATCCACACTGGGGAACAGCCCTACACCTGCTTGGAATGTAGGAAGAGCTTTAGTTGGAGCTCCGCCCTGAGAAGACACCAGCGCATCCACACTGGGGAGAGGCACTATGAGTGTCCTAAGTGTGGGAAGAGCTTTCACACCAGCTCCGATGTCCTCAAACATGAGAAGATTCACAGAGAGGAGAGGCCCTTCCGCTGCCCCGACTGCAGGAAGGGATTCAAGCAGAACGCCAACCTCACTGTCCATCATCGCATCCACACTGGGGACAGGCCCTACGAGTGTCCTGAGTGTGGGAAGAGCTTCTCACAGAGCTCTAACTTGACCCAACACCGGCAGAGGCACCACTAAGGGAAGTCCTGTGAGTGCCCTGAATGTGGGAAGAGCTTCGTGCTCTGCTCCATCTCCAACCCCCATGGGAGGATCAGTGTTGGATGATCCCCGGTGACCCCCGTTGGGCAGAGCCCTGGTGATCCACGGTCCTGGTGAATCATGCTGCGAAGACACCTGGCTGGGGGAGCTCTACATCATCCTGTCTCCCTGTGGGCACCTGGATGAATGCAGGGGCAGGAACATCCAATGGGACACAAACCAACATTGGGAATCCTTGGAGAGAGTGGATTTGTTGACTTCCAACCCCAGAAATCTTCTGTGTTTAGTCCTGTCTTCTGGTGGCATCCAGGAATACTGAATGGTCTTGGAAGTCTTTTCCAACCTCAGTCATTCCAGGATTTTTATTTTCTATTACTACAAAGGTCATCTTCCGCAGCAAAATGGTGATGGATTGGGGCAAAGACCAAGATTTTGGAGACAGTGGTGTGGAAACCTGGCACTATTTGCAGGGAGTGGCAAATAATAGCAATACACATTTCTTCATGGGTGAGAAAAACACTTTATTGAAAACTCGATTCATAGGAGGGTTTGCAAATCTCAAATGGGACAGCAGTTCATTGGGCAATAGGAGAAAGCATCCCATGTCATGTACATCACGCACTGTCCCACAGTCAGCACCGGGTGCTAATCTCTGTTTATTAATTCCTTTCTATCTGTAAGAAATCTATCACCCTGGGAAAAATCCTGGCCGGAGCTGGGAAAGTGTCATGGCCTGGGAAAAAGACTCAGAACCTGAGAAAAGGCCTGGCTGAAATTTGCCTAGGCCTTCAGCAGTGTCCATAAGTCCCGCTTTTAGTTTAAAAAAGAAAAGGAAGAGAAGTGTTTGTAATCCCCCACAGAACCCTTCACAAAGGAGAACAAATACAACTCGGGAGACCTGGGGACACCTGAAGTGCCCAGGGAAATCTTCAAACCTGCTGCTTTTTTCCCTGCAAAACTAATTACCAGAACATATGTCTCTAATACAATAACAAAACCTGCCACCATTCACCAGACTTATCATCTCTAATACATTTCTGAAAACTTATCTAACAATGTTTTAATGGCTTAAAACACTTCCAGGAGAAACAAATGAATGTTCATCCTCTGCTTGTAGAGGGACTGTCTGTCTGGTGGTTGGCTTGCTGGTCCGCATTTGGAGGCTGTGCATCAGCTACTTTCTGTCTCTGATGTCACAGGTCAGGGCGGACACATCTTGCAGGCAGCCAGTGTACACTGGTATCCTTTGAGAGCATAAGTGTACCCATGACCCCAAACGATAAATTCATGCAGGCCCTCCCACTTGTTCATGGTCAAGTCCCATATAAAGACCTTCGCTCGAGGCATGCATATCTCATCTGCAGCCTGTAAGGAAGTGAAATGATTCACAATAACAGGATTATTGGAATCTTGTGGCACAGTAAGGTGATTGATGGTGTATAAAGCTTTTTCCAGTTGTCTGTGTGGTGTTTCACCAGCCACTTCCCTTTTCTGTTTGTCAAGAACACGCTTTGTCCAAATTCAAAGGTACCAGAGAAAACTGTTGGAATGCCATTGTGACTGCTTCCAACTCAAGTATCTGTGCAGAACCTGCTTCATGGCTTTCCAGTGTTTGCCAACCAGACTCATCCTCCCAAGTAACAACGGCCTTCCCTGTTCTGCCTGACCCGTCAGTGAAGACAGCAGGGCCTTGCACTGGTACTAAACTACTTTTGGGTCTCAAAGACAACTTAACTGTCTTTGCTACTTGCAGTAGCTTATGACTGGGCAAATGACAAGCAATCTGCCCTGTAATATCTTGCAGCGCACTTTGCAAGGGAACACTATTAACAAAGCCCCCTTCAAAGATCTTCTGCTCCACAGGAAATACAATCCTTGCGGGGTTCGCTGCCATCAATTGCACGCATCATTGATGGCATTTGATTATCAGTCGGGCAAACAATTCAAACACCGTAGTTGCTGTCTTTTTCAGCTGATGTGGCAAAAAGACCCATTCCAGAACCTGCAAGGAATCAGACTATGTGTCATTCCACTGGCCAATGATACCTGTAGGATGTAAATCCAGATTGGTGATAAACACAGTGGTATCAATGAAAGGATCCACTCAGTAAACCCAAGGAGTAAAAAGAGCTTGCTGCAGCCTGCTGCAGTGTGTTGGGCTACTATGACAAAGCTGTGGCAAGATTTTCCATTAATATCTTTGTCCTAGCTTAAAATTGTTCACTGCATGCACCGTAAAAATTAATTTTGGCCTTTGTTCGGGACACAAGGGGATCGTAAAAAAGCAATCCTTCAAATCAATGACCAAAATGTCCCATCCAGCAGGGAGCATGGTGGGTGAAGGCATACCAGGCTGCAATGACCCCCATGCTCTCCATCACTGCATTCAAACCAATTGACAAAGGGCTATCAACTTAATTTTTTGGTAGAGGCCACTAGTTCTGCCAAACAGGGGTATCAGTCAACCACCGTAAAATCATCATAGAATAATTCCTGCCCTTCACCTCAGTGACCCCAATCAGAAATCTGTCTCAATGTGCACTCCCCAGGCTGCCAAAATTCAAACCTCTGAGTTGAATTTGAGGTGGGGTGCACCTGGTATCATCAGAGTGCACAACATCTGTGGGTGCTGATCGGAGATATTCATTTCCCGAAGGACTTGTGGTCCTTTGGGTCCTTGTGGTAGTCCCGTAGATCCGAACCCACCATCTTTGGGATCTTGTTGATCAGCCCTGAGAACAGATTAATGAAAAAACACAAATTGGGCAATACAAGTTCCTGCTGGGATAGTGACAAGGGACATAGCATAGAAATCAAAGCACAAATTTGTCCTGTAAAATCAGCACCAATGACACCTGGGTGAACAAAGATTCCCTGGAGAGTGGCATTAGATCTTCCTATGAGCAGTGCACTCAGCCTCTGACCCAAAGGCCAAAGGCATCCAGAGGAACCTTGTGCACCCCATCTGAGTCTAGAATGACTGTGGCTGCAGTGTGTACATCCGCCCCAGTGGAGTCCTGGATGCTGGCTGCATGCTGGCTGGGGAAACCTGTGTCAGCACTGGGTTCTGAGGCACTGCTTGTATCTGTGCGCTGCACCCCAGAGCACTTGTCTGACTGTTTCCCTGGCCAGTAACAGGCTGTTCTGATTTGCATTGGTTTGCATAATGACCTGATTTTTTTGCACTTAGCACACAAGAAGGTAGGCATATCAGCCTTCTGCTGCTGTGGCTTCTTCTTATTTTTGCCTTTATTCTTCCCCTGTTTCTGCTGACCATGCCCGACATCGTCTGATGGTGCCACATGGCAGCTGCTAAAACAGAGATCTCATGATCTATGGTACCTACATTAGCACATGCCTGAACCATGTCAGTCAATGAGGGGTCTCCTGGCAGAGACTGTATAATTTTTGCACAATCAGCATTAGCACTGTCTCTGGCCAGCTGTTTACACAACAGCTGCCTTAGAGCATCATCCTCAACCTGCTTTTCTAAAGCTGCTGCCACTTTCTCAAGAAATTCAAATAGCTCTCTAGGACCTTGAGTAATTTTTTACATATTTTGGCTTTGGAGCTGCGACCTCTATTGTTTTTAGAATTGCTGCAAATCCTATTTCTTGGCATTGTGCAAGGATCAGAGGATCACAGGTAGCCTGAAAACCAGGGCTAGCAAAGCAATGCTGACCCAACAAAGTATTGCTCCTCACAGCATACCTGGGAGCATCCTGGGGTCACACCATGTTTTCTGCAGCTGCCTTGTCAGCCATCTGCCTCCAAGTGTTCTCAAACACTCTAAATTGAACAGGATGAAACAGCACTTGGGCTAAGTGTCTGATATTGTAAGGTGTCAGCAAATTCACATTCAACACTCTAATAATTTGCATAACTTGTGCAGAGCCAAGCCCAAACTGTGCAACCCTGTCATGCAAATCCTGAACAGCATGACCAAGCTATAGAACCATGCCTGTCCAGCTGTCCTGTATTGGAAGCAGCCTTAAAGACAGGAAAGGCTTGAGCCCCGCCGGTCCCCTGGCCATTCTTATCACAATCCTGTGGCGGGTTTTCCTCAGGGACTGGACCAAGCTCAGCAGCGTCCACCTGGACACTCTCATCCACTCCCTTCCCCCAAAAGACACCCCTCTTTTGCATCTCCACCCGTTCCAGCAAGTCACAATGGCCCTGCTGCAATGCCCACATTTTAATTGTTTCCCAAAGACTGCGGCGATTCTTAAGTCTCGCTGTCATGGAGTCACTGCAGGGCCTGCTTTCCGAAGCAAAAGGCCCTGGAGACGGCGAAGGATGCAGCAGCATCCCTGAAGAACCGGAGGGGGATGCCGGCCTTTCTGGGTGAGAGGGGCCTGACGCTGAGGGCTGCGTAGAAGGCAGCACCGACTCCATCCCTGCAGCTAGCAGTGCCTGTTGTTGTGCCCCTGTGTGCAGGCCTGCAGGCAGCGAGGGACCTGCCCCCGCAGCTGGGCCACCTACGACCCGTGGCTGCGCCGGCATGACCGCCGCTGATGGGGGTTGCCCCGCTTGAGCCTGTGAAAGGCACAGTTATGGTGTACAAAGCCGTCACTTGCTCTGCCATGGTGCCAACTATCTGCACAGCAACATCGATAGGAAAAGCTGGTGCTGGCACTGCTGCAGGCACCGGCTCTGGTGCTGTTCCCGCAGGCGATGGGGGCGGGATGACGTTAGCGGGTGACTGTCCCGGCCCTGACGCCCGGGGTGTGGCAGGTGAGGGCTCCTGCAGGACGAGTGGGGAAGGGCGTTCCTCACCGCCATTTGCTGGGAGGATCGGTCACTCCAACTCTTTTGGAGAAGAAAAAACAGGCGTGTGATCTTTGGGTGCTGTGTGCTTCTCATCGGGAAGCTGTGGGCGGGGAGCCTCTGGCAGGGAGCCTCTGGGCTGGGCAGATTCTCAGAAGGGGTTACAGAGTGAGAGACTGCTTCTGCTTTCTGTACATTCCCAGACTGACAGGCAAAGCCCTTCTCCTCGTTAACAATTGCCCAAGTATCCAATAGAGAGGGAAGTAAAATGTCCCCTCCTGGAAGGGCATCATACAATTGATCTCCCAGCTCTCCCCATGCTGAAGGAGCAAAAGCCACTTCCAAGCCGTCCAAAACACCTTTCCAAATTGAAAGTACGGTTTCGTCTTGCTTGGCTAAATGACTCCGCATTGTTACAAAGTTTTCCGCCTAGCTACTAAGCTGGCAGGGGGAGGGGAAACAAAAAAAGTACCTCCCTCGTATGAGGAAGAAGACAGTCCAGCGCTGCCCGTGGCTTGCCAGACGGCTCCCGGCTCCGCTGGCTCTGCTGTCCGGGCTCTCGGCACGCCGACGAGAACGCACTGCTCCGCGCCACTCCGCGCTGTGCGGCTCCCCGCGACGGGACTTTGGCTTCACGGCTCCGCTGCCACGGAACTTCCTGAGGACGAATCCGGGGCAATCTTGGTCGAATTCAATCTTGGTGGACACCTCCAATTGTTGCTGTATAAGGGTTACGGAGCGGCAAAAAGACACAGTAACATGGCACTCTCTTCCATGGTGCAAGAAATAACAGTTTATTGAAGAAAGCCATGGCTTTAAATAAGACAGTTCGTGGAAAACAAAACACAGACAGTTCATTGGTCAGAGAAAGAGGCACCTCTTGTCCCAGGCATTCCCACGGATCCAGCAGGTATTTATCTTTTGTTATAATTCTTTCTCTTGTGTTTACAGTAGAGAAAAGCCTCTAGCCTGGGAAAAATCCTGGCTAGAGCTGAGAAAGTTTCAGGCGCCAGGTCTCTCCAGGTTGGTATCCGGCCTCAGGCCACAGCCACAGCAAATCCATTGACGTTCACACCTCTGACAAGAGGAAAAGGGTCAGCAAGACCTCCGCTGGGGCCGCGAGGAGAGGAGATTTCAGGCTGCAGGGTCCCAGGGAAAATGTTTCTGAAGGTGCTGGGGTCCATTAGTGCTGGTCTCTTTTGAAACATCACCTCCTGAGGGCACAGGAGGCGGCGATTCCCAGATGCTGGAAGCCAAGCAGGCGAGGCACAAGGCTGGCTTGCCTGAACAGGCAACTTCTCTGGGAAAGAGCATGGAAGAGGAAGCTGTGTGCCCTGTTGAATCCAGGTCAGGAGAAGGATACGCAGTTGCTTCTTGCCACTTGCCTCTGTGGGGAGAAATCTGGTGTGGGGAATGCTCAACTGGAGATGTAGGCAGCCAGAAATAAAAAGACCGGGACATAATCAAAAGAGTGTTTTCACAAACGTTCATGGGAAAAACCTTGTAGAAATAACATCATCCTCTTCCAGCATGTGGATGGTCACTTGACAAACAGGGACAGAAACACGGTACAGGTGTTTCATGCATTCTTTGCCTTTGTTTCATGCATTCTTTGCCTCTCCCCTCAACATTCATTCCTGCCTTTGATGGCTTTAGTTTTACCTTTAATATTTTTCAAGTTGTGTACTAGCTTCATGTGTAACTCTGAATTTCATCTAAACTTCTATTCACAGCTGAGTTAGATCAAACAATCATTTTCCAGCCTGAGAACCAAGGACACTGTTGCAGCTTCAGGCCCAAAAGTCTAAACAATGGGGAACTGAAGACAGCAATGTGGGAGGAAGGAATTTCATAACCTGAAGCTGGAATTGGACAATGAACCCCAAGAATGGAAATGGACCTGAACTTATAAAAGTGTGAAAACCTGTGACCGCTCGTCCACCTGACGCTCGTCCACCTGACGCTTGTCTGACTTGGGCAGAGCCATGGCCGGGCTCTTGTCCTGCCCAAGGTGCATCCTTTGAAGGCCTTTGAATAAACACCAACTTGATTTCTTTGACACTGTCCAGCCTCTGTTCCAGGCAGCCTCTCCCAGGCATCGCCTGCCCAGTGGAAAACATTGCATTGTACCAAGGGACACTGCGAAGTCCATGAAGAGGGCAAGGCCTGCTCAGCAGCAAGCAAACCACTCGCTGTGTTTGATCCACAGCATTGCCATGCAAAGGCAACACGTGCCATCTACTGGGAAGAAGGAAACCGTTTCACAGTCAAAACCAGAGCAGGGGGGTCCGGGGGCTCATGTGCCCCCTCCCCTGCAGTGTGTGTGCTCCCGTGGGGACCCCTTGCTCGGGGTCACTCCCTTTTCTCTGCCCTCAGAGCTCCTGAGCTGCAGCGGCCACAGCCCCTCCCCATGGGCTTGGGCAGGTGCAAACCCTGAGAGAGGAGAGATGCTCTGTGTGTTCCTGCAAGGTGAGATCCAGCTGGAAACACCCAGCACTGTGTGCCTGAGCAGATCCTCCAGAGACAAAGGGAGTTGAAGTTCCTCTGTCTCTGGGGAGCTCCCCTGACCTGGCAGAGAAGGGAAGGAAGAGGTTTTTGTTTGCAGCTTTCCCCTTACGCAGCCTGGGGGGCCCTGAGAGTGCGGCCGAGGCTGGGCCATATCAGGCCTCTATGATTCCCTTTTGTCCAATACAAATGAGTGGGCCTAAGGAAAACCTGAGATTTTTCGGTTTCCACTGATCTCACCCAGCTCAACAGATGCTAGTATGATAAAACTCAATTTTGAGAAGAGTGAATCATTGGAATTGAAAATAACAGTCAATTCTTTGAGCAAAATTACTTATGAAAAGGAAAAGTGGGATTTATTATAGACAAGTAATACAATGGTTGGCTCTCACAATTATAGGATGAATATTGTGTGTATGTTAAGTTTTGTGGATGTATAATGATGTTATTGTAATATATCCTCCATAGTCCTCTTTCCCCTCTCCCACATATTGCTGTCAGACATGGCTCAGGCAGTCGGGGCATTTGGGCAGGGCCGGCTTGTTCCTACACCTGCCCTGCAGCCAAGCTGTAAGAAAGTCTCCAGCCATGGACGGCACAGAAGGAGCTCAGCGACAAGACTTTGGGAAGGCCCGGGGGCATAAAAGGCAGAACATCCATTCTGGAGGTGAGCACGTGGGGGTTTAGTCCTGTGCTCCCACCGCTGATTGTTCTCCTTATTCAGTCTTTTGTTGTTATTTTTATGCTAAGGTTTAATAAACCTCGGAAATTTTGAAAAAGTGAGCATCATTTTTCAAAAGTCCTTTAATATATTTTGTTAAAGTTTATTAAACCTTTAAAATTTACAAAGTGAGTGTCGTTTCTCACACTCTGCACTGCCGGGGTAGGAAGTGCAGCTGGAAGGAGGGAGGGATGGTGGAAAGCTGGTTTTAAGGGTCTTCATTTACTTCCCATTCTCCTGCTCTGAGTTTTTGGAGTTTTCTCCCAGAAATCTGTGCCATCTCGGGAGCTGCGGGGAACTTTGTTTGTGTTTTCAGGCGAATCCTGCCTGGGGCCCGGGCCCGTTCCAGGCTGTTCCTCATCTGCGGCTTTCCCCTCACACAGCCCGGGGGCCCTGAGAGCGCGGGCCGAGGCTGCTGCCGGCTGCACAGCCCGCCCCCCGCTGCCATTGGCTGATTCTGCCGTCACTCCTCGTTCTCGCCCGTTGATTGGGCAGAGCGGGGACGAGCCCGGCCCCGGGGCCAAAGGCGCCGTTGTGGCAGCGTCTGTGCAAGTCCGGCAGCGGCGGCAGCGGCCGGAGCCCGGTGAGGCGGCGGCGGAGCTGGGAGGCGGCCCCCGCGCAGGTGGGAGCCGCGCTCGGTTCTGCGGGGGCTCGGGGCTCGCTGTGGACGGAGGGGGCGGCAGGGGGCTCCGGCGCTTCCTTGTGCTGTGCCTGGCCCGTGTTGCCGCTGGGCTGAGGGCGCTGCGGGAGCGGCTGCCCGCGGTCTCCTTCCTGCTGGGGCCTCGGCAGGGGCCGCCGCCGGAGCAGCGCTGGCTCGTCCCGGTTCCTGTGGGTAGATCAGATGTGGCTGCCCTGTACCTGGGGCTGTGTGGGAAAATTCATGTCGGCAGAGTGAAACACTAATCTTAGAAAATTAGGATTTTAGTTACCTTGCTGAAAACAATTAAAAGTTAGAAGGGAGTAGTTATCTGAAACTTAAATAATTGATTGTCTGTCATTCCATGTTTGCTCAGCTGTGCTTACAATGGGAAAAGACGAAACTAGTGAGCAGATCCAAAGGAACCCCAGAAATAATTTGTATTGTCAGTGATAGAAAAGGTCAAGAGTTTAGGGTGAGGAAGACTCGCCTTACTTCCTCCTTTTAAGACCCCTCCCCACAAAAACGACCCCAGACTTAATTTAAGACGTCAATCACACATTCTTAATAGCTATTCAAGCTAATTATGATAGGAAGCGGGTGATGGGAGGGGCTATTATTATGAATATGCATTTGTTGGAATCCTTTGCTAATAAATAGACTTTGTGATCACCTGTGATTTTGCAGTGTGTATTAGAGGATTACCTCACGCTGCTGCCCAGCGCTGAATAAATATACACTTTCTAACTTTAAATTGTTAGAGAGTCTTTTTTCCGTCACAGTTGAGTATCGGTATTAGACCAATACTCATATTTTGGTAAATCAGTTGGCGACTCCGCTGGGACCCAGTTCTCTCTGGCCGAGGGGACAGTGGGGTTCGGGATCCCTCTAGGGCACCCACCTGGGATCTTCCTAGGAAGAGGGCTCCTTTTCCTCACTGGCACCCCGGGGAGCAGAATAGAACTGCTGGAGATACAGACAAAAAGGTATGTTTATAAATTATAGATAGGTACCTGTAAGAGAGGCAAACTGGTAAGATGCTGCGAGACATCGAGCGCACAGTAAAAAAGGTTAAGTGGATTTGTTTGTAAGTCTCAGCAGAATTTGGTAGTGGTTTGTGTTCCAGGTGAGGTTGCTAACAGCACCAGGAGCTCTTGCCCCGTAGGGGGATAGCGGCGGGCCAGTTGTCGCCGCCGGGAGCAAAGCTCGTGTGGCAGTGGCTCAGCGAAGCTCGGGCAGTGGCAATAACAGCATTGCCAGCATTGGCTGTGGTACAGGAGCAGTGATGGCTCCAGCTTGATTTGTGGTTTAAAGGCAGCGTGGTGGTAATTTTCAGCTTGGGTCACCAAGCTTGCAGGTGTCGGTGTGTGGTGACTCCTTTTGTAGGCTTGATCACAGTTTGCGTGTGCCAAATGTATGTGTGTGTTGAATGTGCAGCTTGTTTTTGGGAGCTTTGTGTGCATGAATTGTGGGTCAGTGGCACGCTGTATGTGTTTTGGTTTGTGTGCTTTTGGGAGTTTGTTGGCAAAAGTTTTGCATTTGTAAGTGGTAAAAAAATTTTGAGGTTTACACCTGAGTAGTAAAAGGGATATTTACGCCCAGGAGGGCAGAGGAATTTGGAGTGCTAGCATTACGCTTGAATTGTGTAAGCTAGGCTGTGTGTCTATTTTAACTGTGTGTAAGCAGAAGAATTGTGGATTTGTGAAAAAAAAATATAGTTAGTTGTTCGTAGAGCTTTAAAATTGTTAGTGTGAAAGGTGGTGTTTTGACTAAGAGTGGCTAGTTTCTAAGTGCAGAGGGGTGAGGCTACGATGTGAGCCCAGAGCTGCTTTCTTCCCCCACTGCAGAAAAATTGTGTTTTGGCCAAAGTTTGATAGATTCTTGGCATAGCTTTGTGAATTTTAACCCTAGGGATAACAAGAGAGATTTGATACCTATGATTAGTAACTAAAGGGGGAGAGAATTTGTTGTTTTGTGAGTGAAATGTTTAAAAGTGTTTGGTTGTAATATGTGTGTCCCTTACAGTTATTTTAAGGGATTTGGTCTATTGGTTTTCAATGTTAAAGTTTTATAAGTGAATTGTTTAAGAGTGTTTGGTTGTGATATGTGTGGGTTTTTTTGAGTCATTTAAAGTGATTTGGTTCATTGGTTTTCACTGTTAACTCTTTATTTTGTTGGTTGCTTTTTTCCTTTCCCTTTTCCTTTGCTGATAAAATTATATGCCAAGGAATAGAAGGTTCAGGGAGGGGGATCCCAGGACAAAGGAACTTCCCTGTCCAAGAGAGGGCTGTGACTGTAGCCTCTGAGTTGGGTTTCATTGTGGAGTTTGTCAAGAATTGTGGGTCAGACAAGTGTATAGGTGGAAGATCTTTGTACCAAGTTACTGCTAGGTGAAGATCCGGAGCTGGGATAAGGTTAAAAGGCTTTAAGAGAAAAAGAATTTTCAGTATGGGGGCAAGTGAAAGCAAAGAGGTTCCTAAAGGCAGTCCTTTAGGATGTGTTTTGGCATACTGGAAAGAGTTGGTGGATCATAGGGATACAGAAACTAAAAGAGAGCTTATCAAGTTGTGCACACAGTGGTGGCCACTTTATAAACTTGAGGGAGGGGGTGAAGTGGCCCCCATCAGGGATGTTGGACTATAACACTTTGGTACAGCTGATGCTTTTCCTTAGGTGTGAGCAGAAGTGGCATGAAGTTACTTATGCTGACATGTTTTTCACCATTAGAAATCACCCTGAGTGGCAAAGGGCTTGTGGAATTAGACCACCCTCTGACCCTTTAGTGTTGGCTCTCGAGAAAGATAATAAAGCTAATAAGGAAAAACCGGAAGGTGTTGCAGCACATGCTCAATAAATCAAAGATGTACACATCCTGATAAGGTATATTGTATGGAGACTCAGGAAGAGGAGACAGAGGAATTGCTCAGACCACCCCCTAAAAAACAAGGGAAGGAGGAGGGTGGTAGGGGAAGTAGATTTGGAATTGCCATCAACTTCAGGTTTTACCCTTGCTTCATCCCCTGCTTCCTCCTCACTTGAGAGAACATTAATTAATATGGAAGTCTCCCCCCCAATCCCGAGCCATAGGAGCCAACCCGACTGCATCCACCCTTACCTCCCAGTGATAGTGAGGAGGAAGAATGCTCCCCACAGGGCCCTATAGCATCAAGGACCCGAAGAAAAATAAGAGAGGCCATACAAGCCCCTTTAAGGGAAACAGTCACCTCTGAGGGAGAGACAGTGTTGGTCAGAGTCCCCTTTACTGCCTGGGATTTAGATTCCTGGGAAAAGATTGCTAAAAAATTATCAGGTTGACCCACTAAGTGTTGCTAAAAAGGATGAAATTTATGGTTAAACAACATAGGCCTGATTGGACTGACATTCAGATACTACTTGATTCCTTAACAGAATCAGAGAGGCAGGTGGTTTTAAAGGTGTCTAAAGATCTGGCTGAGGATGATTGTAGAATAACACAGGATGATGTTAAGGATGTATTTCCCCTTCAGGACCCAGGCTGGAATGCTAATAGGCCAGAGAAAAAAGAGCACGGCTAACAAAATATCAGGAATTGATAATAAAAAGGACTGGAAAGAGCAATTTCTAGAACTATAAACTGGTCAGCCCTTTATGCTATTAAACAGAATACCTCTCAAACTCCTTTTGAATTTCTAGACCAATTGCGAGAGGTAATGCGTCCGCTCACCACCCTGGATCCTGAATCTGATGAGGGAATACAACAATTGGTAAACTTGTTTTTAGGGCAATCTACAGGTGACATCAGGAGAAAGCTCCAGAAGATGCAGGGCCCAGCAAGTGGGAATTTGGAGACTTTGCTAGATGAGGCATGGAAAGTTTTCAGCAATCAGGAAGAGGGATGTAAACCAGGGACAAAGAAACCAGTAGCAATAATACAGAAAAAATGGAAAAGGGAAACGTGAGCATGGTCCCCCAAAACAAGGACCACCCTGACTGGAAAAAAACAATGTGCATTTTGCAGAGAAATTTGGACACTGGAAAAACCAGTGTCCAGAATTAGAAAGGAGTGATGAACAGAGAAAAGGTGACCGAAAAGGGGAGGGGGTGGTGTGGCTCACATAAAGGGAAGACTGAAGGGGACCGGAGGGCCCTACCCTAGAGGACCCTCTGGTTATAATCAAACTAGGGAACAATGAAAAAGAGGTGAAATTTTTAGTAGACACAGGGGCAACACATCCCATGTTAAACAAGGCCCTGATACCTATAACAAATGATTATGTTGTAGTAAAGGGAGCAACTGGCCAATCTGAAAAAGCACATTTTTGCAAACCATTAAAGTGTAAATTGGGAAAACAGTGGGGGATTCATCAATTTTTGTATATGCCTAAAGCTCCATCTGCACTTTTGGGCAGGGATCTGCTAGAGCAGCTGGAAGCAAAAATATTTAAAAATGGGGAGATTTGTTTGCAAGTAAAAGACCAACAATATGTGAAATTGTTAAGCTTAATGCTAATAACCAAAAGAATTGAAGTTGAAAATGAAGAATTATTAAGAAAATGAAGGATCAGGTATTCCCTGGAGTGTGGGCCTCTAATATACCAGGGAGAGCAAAGAATGCTCTAGCAGTACAAATCTGGCTTAAAGAAGGAGAACAATCAGTAAGGGTCAAACAATACCCCTTTTAAAGGGAAGACAGAGAGGAATTAGCCCAATCATAAAAAACTTTTTGCAAATAGGACTATTAAAAGAGTGTCAATCTGATTTTAATACTTCTATTTTGCCCCTGAAAAAACCTGATGGATCATACAGGTTAGTACAAGATTTAAGAGCTGTTAATAAGATAACTGAAGATTTATACCCACTGGTTGCTAACCCCTACACCTTGTTAATTCTTTTAACACCTGAACTAACCTGGTTTACTGCTTTAGATTTGAAGGATGCTTTCTTTTGCCTCCTTCTCCATGAAGCCAGCCAGAAAATTTTTTTCATTTGAATGGGAGAATCCCAAAACTGGACGTAAAACTCAGCTCACATGGTGTGTACTGCCCCAGGGGTTCAAGAACTCCCCTACTATATTTGGAGAACAACTGGCAAAGGATTTGGAGTCTTAGGAACCCCCACCAGGAGAAGGACAGCTGCTTCAGTATGTGGATGACCTCATAATAGCCACCCAGACCCAAGAGGCATGTGAGGATTGGGCAGTGAGCCTCCTAAACTTTTTAGGCCTGCAGGAGTATCAGGGATCCCAAAAGAAAGCCCAGATGGTGAAACAAACAGTGATTTACCTGGGCTGTGAAGTAAGTGCTGGACAAAGGACCTTGGGGCAAGACTGTAAGGAAGCAATATGCCAAACCCCAAAACCCTAGACAGTAAAAGAACTGAGAGCCTTTCTGGGCATGTCAGAGTGGATTTATAACTACGGATTGTTCGTTTAACCCCTGTATGCCTTAATCACAGAAGGGAGCTGGGATCTTCAGTGGACAAGAGAAGAAACACGAGCCTTCAACCAGCTAAAGAAGGCTCTTATGTCAGCTCCAGCCCTGGGACTTCCAGATGTGAGTAAACCATTCTTTCTGTTTTCTCACGAAAAACAAGGGATTGCTCTGGGATTACTAGAACAGGACCTGAGGCCGTACTGGAGGGCAGTTGCCTACCTCTCCAAACAGCTGGACACAGCAGCCAAGGGGTGGCCAGGGTGCCTCAGAGCTGTTGCAGCAGTAGCAGTGAACATCCAAGAGGCATGCAAATTCACACTAGGCCAGAAGATGACTGTGCTAGTATCCCACACAGTGTCTGCAGTCCTGGAAAGGGGGACATTGGATTTCCCCACAAAGATTCCTAAATGTCCTGGTTTTAAGGACAGGTGTCTGCCAACAAAGGCAGATGTTTTCCTTTGAAGACCCCAACTCCACTCCTCCCCAAGTATTATAAATGCTTGAATCCAAGACTCTGAGGCAGAGATAAGGGGGTAGGAATAACAGCTCCTTTACTAATATATTTAACTGTACAAACAGAAACAACAGCAGTTGTTAAAACTACCAACAACACAGAACAGATAACTCGGTCCCAGTCCTTTCTTTAGCTGCAGGCACACTCTCCCTTGCCCTCGGTCCCAGTGCTGCAGACAGAACAAAGCCCAGTGGCCGCAGAGAACAGGTGGGAGGACAGGCGGGAGGCGTGGCAGCGGCCACGCCCGGTCTCGGGTGGGAGCGGCTGGGCGGGCAGCTCCTCGCTCACCGTTGTGTCCAGGTGATCAGCTGTGTCCACAGAGGGAGGAGGCTGCAGCGGGGGGCGGGATGCAGGGCAGGGGGATGCATGAGGGTCTGGCTCTCCCTGCGTTCAGCAGCGTGACTGCAGATGGGGGCGTCCTCCTCCGAGCTCCTCGGGAAACACAAGCCCCACTCTGGAAACACGAATAGCCTCCGGAAGCAGGAGTGCCCCTCCGCCAGCCCAGCTCCCACCAACCCATTTTGTGTAGAGTCGTCAAGGGTCCTGGGTGTAACCCGGCCAGTTCCATTGGCATGATAATGGGAAAAAATTCTTTAAATTGACACAGTAATAGAAAAACACTCAACCCCCAACATTATCCACCCCAAATTTTTCCCATGCCAACATGCTACAGCAAATTAAAACTTTTAAATCATATACATACATGCAGTTACAGGCACAGTATCATAGATAGTTCACCCTAGAAGAAGGTCTCCTTGGGGTATGCATCGGGTCTCTCCATCCTTTTGCATCATCCACCAAGTGCAACCTGGTCCTTGAGCGAAAACCACACCACGAACAGGATTGTCTTTGCTGGAGGCAGAGTTCACCCAAACAGTTTTTCCTAACATGCCTCTCAGGTGTACCACTGGGACCTTATCTCCACCTGGTGTTCCCAAGGGCTCAGATTGGGCAGGGTCTGCTCGGTTAGTGGAACCTCGGGTATTCACTAACCATGTGGCCTTTGGTAGACTGATCTCCCAGTTCCTGAAAGTCCCCCCACCAAGTGCCTTTAAGGTGGTTTTAAGCAGGCCATTGCACCGTTCGACTTTCCCAGCCGCTGGTGCATGATAGGGAATATGGTGCATCCACACAGTGCCATGTTCTCTAGCCCAGGTGCTTATAAGGCTATTTTTGATATGAGTCCCATTGTCTGACTCAATTCTCTCAGGGGTACCATGCCTCCAGAGGACTTGCTTTTCCAGGCCGAGGATGGTGTTCCGAGCAGTGGCGTGGGGCACAGGGTAGGTCTCCAACCATCCAGTGGTGGCCTCCACCATGGTCAGCACGTAGCGCTTGCCTTGGCAGGTCTGAGGCAGTGTGATATAGTCAATCTGCCAGGCCTCTCCGTACTTGTACTTGGACCATCGCCCCCCATACCAGAGGAGCTTCACCCGCTTGGCCTGCTTGATGGCAGCACACATCTCACAGTCATGGATAACCTGAGAGATGCTGTCCATGGTTAAGTCCACCCCTCGGTCTCGTGCCCACTTATAGGCGGCGACCTGAGGCATCGTGGGCCCATCGAGCCAGGAACAATTCTCACTTGTGTTCCCAATCTAAATCTATCTTTGAGACCTCTATCTGTGAAGCCTGATCTACCTGCTCATTATGCCGTTGTTCTTCATTAGCCCGGCTCTTGGGAACATGAGCATCCACATGACGGACTTTCACGGGTAGCTTCTCTACCCGAGTGGCAATGTCTTTCCACTCAACAGCAGCCCAGATTGGTTTTCCCCTACTTTGCCAGTCAGCCTTTTTCCACCTCTCCAGCCACCCCCACAGAGTATTGGCTACCATCCAGGAATCAGTGTAAAGGTAGAGCTTTGGCCATTTCTCTCTCTCGGCAATGTCCAAGGCCAGCTGAACAGCTTTGAGCTCAGCAAGTTGACTTGATCCACCTTCTCCTTCGGTAGTTTGTGCAACCTGTCGTGTGAGGCTCCATATGGTTGCTTTCCACTTCCAGTTCATCCCCACGATGTGGCAGGAACCGTCAGTGAAAAGGGCATAGCACTTTTCATCTTCTTGCAGTTCGTTGTATGGTGGGGCTTCTTCAGCCCGGGCCACTTGCTTCTGCTCCTCTTCATCAGCAAGACCAAAATCTTCACCTTCTGGCCAGTTTGTAATTATCTCCAAAATCCCAGGGCAATTCGGGTTGCCAATACGGGCGCCCTGCGTGATGAAGGCAATCCACTTGCTCCATGTGGCGTGGCGTGGTGGGTAAAGGGAACCTTTCCTTTGAACATCCACCCCAGCACTGGCAGTCGGGGTGCCAGGAGAAGCTGTGCTTCTGTGCCAATCACCTCTGAGGCAGCTTGAACTCCTTCATAGGCAGCCAGGATTTCCTTCTCTGTGGGAGTGTAATTGGCTTCAGGCCCTTTGTAACTCCTGCTCCAGAATCCCAGGGGGTCGGCCTCAGGTCTCACCAGGCACCTTCTGCCAAAGGCTCCAGGACAGACATGGTTCCCAGCTGCAGAGTAGAGCACATTCTTTACCTCTGGTCCCGTCCTGACTGGCCAAGGGCTACTGCATGAGTGATCTCCTGTTTGATCTGGGCGAAGGCTTGCTGTTGTTCAGGGCCCCCAGTGGAAATCGTTTTTTTGCGGGTGACCAGGTAGAGAGGGCTGACAATCTGGCTATACTCAGGGATGTGCATTCTCCAAAAGCCTATGGCACCTAGGAAAGCTTGTGTTTCCTTCTTGCTTGTTGGTGGAGACATTGCAGTGATCTTATTGATGACCTCAGTGGGGACCTGGTGCCGTCCATCTTGCCACTTCACTCCCAGGAACTGGATCTCTCGGGCAGGTCCTTTGACTTTGCTCTTCTTAATGGCAAAATCGGCTCCCAGCAAAATCTGGATGATCTTCTCTCCCTTCTCAAATACCTCTATTGCCATGTTTCCCCACATAATGATGTCATTGATGTACTGCAGATGTTCTGGAGCCTCACCCTTTTCCAGTGCAGCCTGGATCAGTCCATGGCAGATGGTGGGACTGTGCTTCCACCCCTGGGGCAGTCGGGTTCCAGGTGTACTGCACGCCCCCTCCAGGTGAAAGCAAACTGAGGCCTACACTCTGCTGCTAGAGGAATGGAGAAAAATGCATTGGCAATGTCAATGGTGGCATACCACCTTGCTGCCTTGGACTCCAGCTCATACTGGAGTTCCAGCATGTCTGGCACGGCAGTGCTCAGTGGTCGAAGTCACTTCATTCAATGCACGATACTCCACAGTCAATCTCCATTCTCCATCAGATTTGGCGCACAGGCCAGATGGGGCTGTTGAAGGGTGAGTGGGTTTTGCTGACCATGCCTTGGCTCTCCAGCTCACGGATAATCTTGTGGATGCGATCACAGCATCTCGATTTGTCCAGTACTGCCGGCAGTGCACTGTCATGGTGGCAATTGGCACCTGTTGCTCTGTCACTTTCAGGAGTCCCACTGCAGATGGGTTTTCTGATAGTCCAGGCAAGGTGTTCAACTGCTTAATGCTCTCTGTCGCTACAGCAGCTATTCCAAAAGCCCACCTGAACTGCTTTGGGTCTTTGTAGTAGCCGTTCCTGAGGGAAGTCTATGCCTAGAATGCGCCCAGTGCCCCTGGGCCAGTTACAATAGAATGTTTCTGCCACCCCTTCCCTGTCAGACTAATCTCAGCTTCCAGCAAAGTGAATTCCTGTGATCCCCCATCACCCCAACAATGGAAACAGGTACCTTCCCCACATGTTATGATGGTATCAGGGTGCATTGTGAACCAGTATCAAATAACACTCTATGTTTCTGTGGCTTTGATGTGCCAGGCCATGGCACCCACACTATCCAATAGATCCTGTCATTCCATGCCTCTCCCTGGCTAGAGGCAGGGCCCCTGTAGCCCTGATTATTTTTTTCCTTCCTGAGCATACATAGTGGAGGTTACTTCCAGGGGATCTAATAGATCATCCTCCCTTCTGTAATACCCTGCACCTTTACCATGGGAGGTTGAGGCTACTTTCATTTTAGTGCGGTTCCCCTGGTTAGCATTTTCCTCCCTGAGCTGACGCACCCGTGCTGCCAGGACAGAAGTGGGTTTTCCATCCCATTTGCCCATGTCTTCCCCCATGGTCTCGCAGGAAGAACCACAGGTCAGTTCGTGGGGTGGACCCTCTCTCCCTAGCTGGGGGGCATTGGGTTCTAGATTTGGGGCCTGTGACTTGCACTGGTGCTGCACTGATCTCCCTCATCTCCTCCCTTATCTCCTCCCTCATCTTCTCCCTTATCTCCTCCCTCATCCCCTCCATCCTATCTTGGACCTCTGGAGGCCCCTGGCCACGGCAGAGACATTGGCCTGAATTGGGCCATTCATCATGCTCTCAAAATTTCTGAGCTTGTTGGCAACAGAACCCACTGTCTCTTGGTGGCTATCAGCATTGATCATTGCAATGAAGGTGGTATATTGAGATGGCCCCAGGGTTGCCAAATTCCACAGCATGTGCCCTGTGCACCCTGACCTTGTCAGGGTCATTGTCATGCTGTCTATCCCTCCCAAAGAGTACCTCTAATACTGCCACTTCTCTCAGCTGCTGGATCCCTTCCTCAAGGGTCTTCCAGTGCATTCTACGGTGGTGCTCCTGAATTCTCTCTTTGTGGACAAACCTCTCTCTCACACTCATTAAAAGACGGTCCCAGAGGGAAAGGAGGCCTTGCTTCCTTACGAATATCTGGTCCACACCTGAGTCCTGGGCCAAGGATCCCAAATTCCTGGCCTCAGTTCCATCCAGTTGCACACCTGTTCCCTGTAAGGTCCCAGACCCGAGGTAGCCAAGTTGTAAAAGGCTCACGGCCCCACCATGCAATGTCTTTACGCAGGTTACGGAGACTATTGGATGAGAGGGACTCGGTGATGATCTCAACCTCTGGCTCCCTTGCTGATTGTGAGGACCCTCCTTGCTGATCCCCATTATCTAGGTGTTTTAATCTTAGATTTCCTAGTTTCCACAGGGGCAACTGCTGCTGGCTGTGGCTGCCCCTGTGATTCAGCTGGAACCTGGACAGATACAACATCTACGGGTTCCACTGCAGCACCATCTGACTCTCCCTCTTTAGGGCAGGGAAGGGTTTCTCACCAGCTGGAGAAAAGTGCTCCTTAAACATCTGGCTGTGCTCCTTAAACATCTGGCTATGCTCCTTCAATATCTGGCTTTGCTCCTTCAACATTTGGCCTATATCCTTCACTAGAGCCCCCACCCACTCTGGGTGGTTCATTTCTGTGGTGGGCTGTGGGGGCAGCATCAGGCTCAGGGGTAGCATCCCTAGTCCCTGGGGCAGGGGAAGACTCTGGGGGCAACATCTGTAGTCCCTGGGGCGGGTTCTGGGGCAACATCCCTAGTCCCTGGGGCAGGGGGGAGACTCTGGGGCAACATCCCTAGTCCCTGGGGGCGGGTTCTGGGGCAACATCCCTAGTCCCTGGGGGCAGGGTCATGTTCTGGAGCAACATCACTAGTGCCTGGGGCAGGGGAAGACTCTGGGGCAACATCCCTAGTCCCTTGGGTAGGTATCAGAGTTGTTGCCCAATCCAATATTCCCCTGTCTCTGAATGCTAAACAGAGCAGGCATAACAGCAACACCAGCCACTGTGTGACGTCATTAGCATTTAAAGCAGATCTGAAATGCTTGAAAACTGGTGGGGTAGCCTCAAAAACTGGGTGATGGGTTGGGAGAAAATTTCCCTTGCATTCATTACCTCACAGTAAGTACCATTATTGAAATAACCCCAGAAACACGCAGTTAGAGCACGACAGCTCTGGATCCATGTGGCCACTTCCCAGAAAAAAATTAAAAACCCATGAATTCCTGACATAATCAATCCACCAAATTAATCGGGATAATAGCTGCAGTAGCTTTGGTGAGAGGGCCCATATTCAAATAAGGGCTTGCAAGTGGGAGAGAGATATCTGTGGCCACATGGAGCCCAAACCAGATTAAACCGGACAGCATGTTGTCACTTAAGAGAGCTGTTACTCCTGTTTTAACTCTCCTCTCAGTGCCCTCTGTCCCATGTCTGGGTGCCAAAATCTGTCCTGGTTTGAAGGACAGGTGTCTGCCAACAAAGGCAGAAGTTTTCCTTTCAAGTAAAGACCCCAACTCCACTCCCCCCCAAGTATTATAAATGCTTGAATCCAAGACCCTGGGGCAGAGATAAGGGGGTAGGAATAACAGCTCCTTTACTAATATATCTAACGGTACAAACAGAAACAACAGCAGTTGTTAAAACTACCAACAACAGTGAACAGATAACTCGGTCCCAGTCCTTTCTTTAGCTGTGGGCACCCTCTCCCTGCCTCCGGTCCCAGTGCTGCACACAGAACAAAGTCCGGCGGCCACAGAGAGGTGGGTGCTTAGGCGGGAGGGTAGGCAGCGGCCAGGCCAGTCTTGGGTGGGAGCGGCTGGAGCAGGCAGCTCCCTCGCTCAGCGTTGTGTCCGGGGTGATCAGCTTTGTCCGCAGACACAGGAGGCTGCAGCAGGGCGGACACAGGGCAGGTGATCGCAGAGGGTCTGACTCTCCCTGCGTTCAGTCGGCGTGGCTGCAGACGGGGTGTCCTCCTCTGAGCTTTCCAGAAACACGAGTCCCCTCCGGGAAACACAAGTCCCCCCTCCAGAAGCACGAGAGCCCCTCCGCCAGCCCAGCTCCCACCTAGCCCTTTTTGTGTAGAGTCGTCAAGGGTCCTGGGTTTTACCCAGCCAGCTCCATTGGCATGATAATGGGAAAAATTATTTAAATTGACACAGTAATAGAAAAACACTCAACCTCCAACACTAAAGTACCAAGCCATACTGGTAGAGCAAGATAATGTTGAAATTGTGATAACTAACATTGTGAACCCAGCTTCTTTCCTCAGCGGGAGTATGGGAGAACCAGTGATCCACGACTGCCTGGAGACCATTGAAGCCACCTACTCCAGTCGCCCGGATCTGAAGGACACCCCTCTCGAGGACGCTGAGAGCTGGTTCACTGATGGGAGCAGCTATATCATCAGTGGAAAAAGATAAGCTGCATATGCAGTTACCATAAGCAGAGAGGTAATAGAGTCTGGACCATTGCCAACAAATACCTCTGCACAGAAAGCTGAAATAATCACCTTAACCTGGGCCTTAGAGCTGGCAAAAGGAAAAGAAATTAACATTTATACAGACTCAAGGTATGCATTTGGAGTAGTTCATGCACACTAAGCTATTTGGAAAAAAGAGGACTGCTGAACTCACAAGAAAAAAAGTATTAAACATGCATTAGATGCAGTTCAGTTACCTGAAAACCTAGCTATTATGCACATCAAGGCACACCAAAAAGTGAGCTCAGAATTGGAAGAAAGAAATATGCTGGAGGACAGAGAGGCAAAAGACGCAGCCAAAGGTGAGGTACCCAATAGTCGAGGCAGCATTAATTCCAAATGGAAATATCTCTATTGAATGTAAGCTAGTATATAATAAAAAGGATAAAAAACTTATTAAGGAAGAAGAAGCAACTTATAACCAGGAAGGGTGGGCTGTAACCAAAAAAGGAAAAACTGTAGTACCTTCTTGCTTGTTGTGGTCACTAGTGCTAAAAGAACATGAGAAAACAACTTCAGAACCAGGGAAACTAAAATCCCCGTCTCTCTTAGGTGGGCAGAGAGACGGAGTGATTGATTGTTTTTGAGATCGCTCACTAAAATCCTGAAAATGGAGAATATTGCTGCCCTAGCTTGAGACCTTTGGTTAAAACAGAATACAATTTTATCAATGATGAGAATTTTAACCCACAAGTAACTACTACAAAAATCCTTTACACCGCTACTAAATTACCAGAACAAGCAGCTAGTGGGTATTGGGGACATGGGACTTTCTTAACAACAGAAGTTAAACGTAACTTACGGTCCCCAACTCAGTGCGCAGTTTATTGGGCAGCAGGGCTAAACCCTTTGGAAATGGGAGACCTTGTAGCTTTAGCTGGTACCCCTGACCAACTCCTGAAAAACATTCACAAAGCTGCCA
This sequence comes from Luscinia megarhynchos, assembly GCA_034336665.1. Classification (NCBI taxonomy): domain Eukaryota; kingdom Metazoa; phylum Chordata; class Aves; order Passeriformes; family Muscicapidae; genus Luscinia; species Luscinia megarhynchos. The sequence goes on along the minus strand of JAPFBE010000122.1, from coordinate 46,914 downwards.
GCTTGCAAATGATACATGAACGAAAACTCACTGCTGGCTATAAATCACCTGTACAATTAAATATAAAACAATACCCTCTTCCCTCTGGTGCCAAAGAAGGGATCAAACCGGTTATACAGGACTTGCGAAACTCCCCTGTAAGGCCAATCCAAAAATCCAAACCTGACACTGTAGCTGTGTACCAATACATAGATGATGTATTGATAGGACAGTAACAGAAACTGAGAGCTTGGTCAGCAGCTACAACAAACCTGCCTCAGTAACTACAATAGCCTCTGCTTTCTCCCACAATCAATCTTTGTTCACTAGTAATGCTTCTGCTGAACAAATTATTGCTGGGGAACGGGGTGGCTCTTGGGTTGGGGTGCTGATGGTTATTTGGAGTGTTTTCCAGCTTGAAGTGCGGAGTGCCTCCTGTGTTTGCACCTACACTGACTCTTATCCTGTGTTTAAAGGAGGTACAGAGTGACTTCCTTTTTGGCAGCAAAATTATTAGGAAGTTAACAGAATTCCAGTCTGCGTTACATGCTGAATAGTTCCATCATTTTAACCTCCTGCCGCTTTGTGGCAGATTCTGTTGCACTTACTTTTCACAGAATAATACCACGGAACATGAAGATTAATTGCTGAATCCCTCATCAAACCTGTATGCAGTTATGGCACAGGACCTTACAGCCGTGTTTTAGTTTGTGAAGATTCAAAATCAAAATTGAATTGTCGTACAATTTTCCTATGAAATTATGTGTGGTAAAAACAACATAAAATACTGAGGAAAACCTAATGTCAATTTTGTAATGTTATAACACCCACTACCCAACCACTGGTTATACTGAGCCTGAAAATTTTTGAAATTGGACCTTGGGCAATTCGGAAAACTGGCCAACAACAAATATTGTTTAATTTGGCATGGTCTTTTAAGCAAGTCAAATTGCCAATGCAAAACAATGTCTCAGTAATTCAGCTGGCTTGTTCAACTTTTTCTAGGGGTGGACAACCTGGTTGCAAAACCAGGAGGATCCTTTCAAGAAACAAACAAGAGACATAACCGGTGTTGTGGGAACAGGATTGGGAATTCTAAATAGCATTGATTTAGAAGTATTAATAAATAAATTGGCTAACATTTCTTTAGCTCTCTGCTGTATCCAGATTCAATTGTGGATGCAGTCAGTTGCTGCCTCAATGGTACGAGAAGTGGAGGAAGGCACTTTTCCTACTAAAATTCGGAGAATAATTTGGAATAATGCCCATGATTTTGAAAAAAGAATTCCAATCCTGGTGTCCTGGGTTAGTGTTATGACTACTCCTCTTCCTTCCCTCCCCCCGCCCTACTCTGTCTGCACGGAGCTGCTGCTGCCATGGCCGTTTCCTCCCCGCCCCGGCCGGACCCCCCGGCTGCTGGGCTGGGCTGCTGATGCTGCTGCCGCTGCTTTTGCCGCTGCTGCTGCTTTTGCCGCTTTGGCTGCCGCTTCTTCCCCTAGCTTTTGCCCCAGCTTCTCCTGCCCCCAGCTGCTCCCTCTTTCTCTCTCCCTTCTTCCCCTCATCCTGAAGATCTACACCGACTCCCGGACGGAGGGATCTGAACATCAGAGCCTGCCTCTGAAAGCCTGCCAAAGAAGCTTTGCACCCTTCCCAGCAGGGACTGACCAAGCTCGTCCATCCTCACTCACCTTGGTGAAAACGTGTTGTGTCATCTGGGGATTGTTCTTTCCTGGTGCTGGGAAGTGTTTTTTTTCTGTGTGTTTGTTAAAATAAACAAGTTTTTTCCACTTTTTTCCCTCGAAGGAAGTTCTTCCCGAACCGGGTAGTGGGAGGGGGAAGGAGTTCTGGGGGTTTATTTTCCTAGGGGGACTCCTTTGGGAGATATCTCCTGTAATTTTGTCCAAAACCAAGACAAATTTTGGTACCCAACATGGGGCTCGAATGTGCCATAGTCGAACTCTCTGGCTGCCTTTATGAGCCGCTGCTACTTCTTGGCGCTGGTGTAAGCCTGCAGCTCCGACAGGCGACAGGGCAGCTCATGGCCCGTCAGCCTGCACCTCACCTTGCCCGGCCGCTGGGCTGAGCAGCGGGTGCTCCCTCAGAAAAAGCCGCCTCCGCCTTCAGACACCTCCAGCACGGCCTGGTCAGCGGCCCGGGCCCGGCGCCCGCCATGAAGAGGCAGAACCGTGTTTTTTGGACCGTGTGGATTTGGTGGTCTGGCACATCGAAACCACAAAAGTATAAAGCTTTAGTGGATACAGGAGCACAGTGTACTATAATTCAATCAAGATATGTGAGGGAAGAATCCGTTTCTATTGCTGGTGTGACAGGTGGATCGCAGGACTTTACCATAGTGGAAGCTGAAGTGAGTTTAACTGGAAAGGATTGGAAGAAACATCTTATTGTAACTGGTCCAGAGGCCCCATGTATTTTGGGAATAGATTACCTCAGAAGTGGGTATTTTAAGGACCCAAAAGGTCTTAAGTGGGCTTTTGGAATAGCTGCTTTGATATCAGAGTACATTTGGCAACTGAATACCTTGCCTGGACTATCTGAAAATCCAATTACTGTAGGACTTTTGAAAGGGGAAGAGCAACAGGTACCAATTGCCACTTCAGTAGTACATCGCCAGCAATATAGGACAATTCGAGATGCTGTGATCCCCATTCATAAAATGATCCGGGAGCTAGAGAGCCAAGGGGTGGTTAGCAAAACCCACGCACCCTTCAACAGCCCCATCTGGCCTGTGCGCAAGCCTGATGGAGAATGGAGACTGACTGTGGACTACCGTGCATTGAATGAAGTCACCCCACCGCTGAGCGCTGCCGTGCCGGACATGCTGGAGCTCCAGTACGAGCTGGAGTCCAAGGCAGCAAGGTGCTATGCCACCATTGACATTGCCAATGCGTTTTTCTCCATTCCTTTGGCTGCAGAGTGCAGGCCTCAGTTTGCTTTCACCTGGAGGGGCGTGCAGTACAACTGGAACCGACTGCCCCAGGGGTGGAAACACAGTCCCACCATCTGCCATGGGCTGATCCAGGCTGCACTGGAAAAGGGTGAGGCTCCAGAACATTTGCAGTACATCGATGACATCATTGTGTGGGGAAATACAACAGAAGTGTTTGAGAAAGGAGAGGAAATTATCCAAATCCTCCTGGAAGCTGGTTTTGCCATTAAGAAGAGTAAAGTTAAGGGACCTGCTCGTGAGATCCAGTTCCTAGGAGTGAAGTGGCAAGATGGAAGACGTCAGATTCCCACTGATGTTATTAACAAAATCACAGCTATGTCTCCACCCACTAACAAGAAAGAGACACAAGCTTTCTTGGGTGCTATAGGCTTTTGGAGAATGCACATCCCCGAGTACAGTCAGATTGTGAGCCCTCTTTACCAGGTCACTCAGAAGAAGAATAATTTCCATTGGGGCCCTGAAGAACAGCAAGCCTTCGCCCCAGATTAAACAAGAAATCGCCCATGCAGTAGCTCTTGGCCCAGTTAGGACGAGGCCAAATGTGAAGGATGTGCTCTGCTCTGCAGCCGGGAAGCATGGTTTGTCTTGGAGTCTGTGGCAGAAGGTGCCTGGTGAGACCCGAGGCCGACCACTGGGATTTTGGAGCAGAAGTTACAGAGGATTGGAAGGCAATTATACCCCCAACAGAGAAGGAAATTTTGGCCGCCTATGAGGGGAGTCCAAGCTGCTTCTGAAGTTATCGGTACAGAAGCACAACTCCTCTTGGCACCCCCGACTGCCAGTGCTGGGGTGGATGTTCAGCCGGAAAGGTTCCCTCCACCCACCATGCCACCAGTGCCACATGGAGCAAGTGGATTGCCCTCATTACTCAGCGCGCCCGGATTGGAAAACTCAATCGCCCGGGATTTTTAGAAATAATTACAAACTGGCCAGATGGTGAAAAATTCAGTGTCACGGATGAGGAAGAAGAACCAGTGACCCAGGCTGAAGAAGCTCCACCATACAGCCAGCTACCGGCAGATGAAGCGCTACACGCTCTATTCACCAACGGTTCTTGTCGTGTCGTAGGGATGAACTGGAGGTGGAAAGCAGCTGTATGGAGCCCCACACGACGGGTCGCAGAGGCCACTGAAGGAGAGGGCGGATCAAGTCAGCTTGCTAAACTTAAAGCTATTCAACTGGCCCTAGATGTTGCAGAAAGAGAGAAATAGCCGAAGCTCTGTGTGTACACTGATTCCTGGATGGTGGCCAATGCTCTGTGGGGATGGTTGAAGAAATGGAAAGAGGCGAACTGGCAGCGCAGAGGAAAACCAATTTGGGCTGCTGAAGAATGGAAAAACATCGCTACTCGGTTAGAGAAACTACCTGTGAAAGTTTGCCATGTAGATGCCCATGTCCCCAGAAGTAGAGCCAATGAACAGCAGCAAAACAATCAGCAGGTAGATCAGGCTGCAAAGATAGGGGTGTCTAAGATAGATCTTGACTGGGAGCACAAGGGAGAGTTGCTCCTAGCACGATGGGCCCATGATGCCTCAGGCCACCAGGGTAGAGACGCCACCTATAAGTGGGCACGAGACCGAGGGGTGGATCTTACCATGGACAGCATAACACAAGTTATTCATGACTGTGACACCTGCGCTGCCATCAAGCAGGCCAAGCGAGTGAAGCCCCTCTAGTATGGTGGACGTTGGTCCAAGTACAAGTACGGGGAGGTTTGGCAGATTGATTACATCACACTGCCTCAGACCCGCCAGGGCAAACGTTATGTGCTGACCATGGTGGAAGCCACCACTGGATGGTTGGAGACTTACCCTGTGTCCCATGCTACTGCCCGCAACACCATCCTGGGCCTGGAAAAGCAGGTCCTTTGGAGGCATGGTACCCCTAAGAGGATTGAGTCAGACAATGGGACTCATTTTAAAAATAACCTTGTCAACACCTGGGCTAGGGAACACGGTATTGAGTGGGTGTACCACATCCCTTACCATGCACCAGCTGCGGGTAAAGTGGAGAGGTACAATGGATTGTTGAAAACCACCTTGAAAGCATTGGGTGGGGGGGTCTTTTAAAAACTGGGAACAACATCTAGCAAAGGCTACTTGGTTAGTTAACACCAGAGGTTCCATCAACCGAGCAGGTCCTGCCCAGTCTGACTCCCTTAATATAGTGGATGGAGATAAAGTCCCAGTGGCCCAAGTTAAAGGTTTGTTAGGAAAGCAGTATGGGTTAATCCTGCCTCGAGTACAGGCAAACCCATTCGTGGGATTGTCTTTGCTCAAGGACCAGGATGTACGTGGTGGGTAATGCAGAAAGATGGAACAACACGATGTGTACCCCAGGGAGATCTGATTGTGGGGTGAGACAGAAGGAATAAAGTAAGTGTTGAAGGCCTGAGTAAGTAAAATGAGAGGAAATGTGTAAGTGTTGAAGGTTTGAGCAAGTAGATGAAAGCTTTTACATTGTATAGTGGGTGTATATATCCCAAACGTGTGTCAATGTTCACGATGTGGGATAAGGGGTGGAATATCCTGGGTTAGTGTTATGACTACTCCTCTCCCTGCCCCCCCCCTCCTCCCCCCCCTCGTCTGCACAGAGCTGCTGCCACCATGGCCATTCCTCCCCCGCCCCGGTGGACCCCCGGCTGCTGGGCTGCTGCTGCCTGCTGCTGCTGCTGCCGCTTCTGCCCCTAGCTTTTGCCCCAGCTTCTCCTGCCCCCAGCTGCTCCCTCTTTCTCTCTCCCTTCTTCCCCTCATCCCGAAGATCTGCACCGGCTCCGGACGGAGGGATCTGAACATCAGAGCCTGCCTCTGGAAGCCTGCCAAAGAAGCTTTGCACCCTTCCCAGCAGGGACTGACCAAGCTCGTCTATCCTCACTCACCTTGGTGAAAACGTGTTGTGTCATCTGGGGATTGTTCTTTCCTGGTGCTGGGAAGTGTTTTTTTTCTGTGTGTTTGTTAAAATAAACAAGTTTTTTCCACTTTTTTCCCTCGAAGGAAGTTCTTCCCGAACCGGGTAGTGGGAGGGGGAAGGAGTTCTGGGGGTTTATTTTCCTAGGGGGACTCCTTTGGGAGATATCTCCTGTAATTTTGTCCAAAACCAGGACACCTGGTGAAACTACTACCCCAGCATAAACACAGCCACAGCCTTTGCACTGACCATATGTAATGCTTCAGTACATTCAATATTCCCTATCACTGCATTAGGGCTGAATCATGACGGAGCTATTCTCTATCCTCCTGAGCATAGAGAATGGGCCCGTCAAATTGGTGAAAAGTTACAAACTATTAATTTGGAAACTTGCATTGTCTGGGAACAACAAGGGTTTATCTGTCAAAGCAATGCAATCAGAGCTCAAGATACTTGTTTAGACATAGAACAGATGTCTGTAACTTTGAAAGTTATCCAAAGGAGATTCCTGAAACACTACTGGGGCATATGAGCAATGGGTGTGCATGCTTTAGAACTGCTTGTGATAGTATTTTCATAGAAGATTTGGTAGTAAGTACTAAAAATCTATTAAACCTTTGTGTCTGTAACTTTTCTAAAATTGCTGTTTAAAATTTGAAAATTGCTTGTTTTAAAATTGCTTATTTTTATTGTGTTGTATTTTAAAATGAAATTTGATTTGTAATTTTTAAAAAATTGCAAGTTTTAAAATTGCTTATCTTTGTTGTATTGCATCATGAATATTGATTGATTTTTAGTTATTATTTATTATGTTTCATTTTCTTTAGGTATTGATTCAAACTGATAATCAATACTGATTTGCTTTAATTTTTAATTGTTTGGAAGTCATTTTATTGATTTGTTTTAATTTTAGTAGTTTGAAAGTTATTTTATTGATTTGTTTTAATTTTGATTGTTTGAGTTATTTTACCCAATATAATTCTGATTTGTTTTAAAAATTGTTTTAATCAATTTTGTTGTGATTATTTTTGCTTTATTACTTTTCTGTCTATTTCTTTCCTTTCTCCTTTCCTCTTTCCCTTCTTATCCCTAATTTTTCTGTCCCTGTTTTCTGGGATATGCTACTGTGACGGGTCCTGAAGATGCCACAATGTCACCACATCATGCTGATGGAGTTTCTCAGCGACACTTGTTGGTCACGGGGTGGTGTAAGAGTCCATCTAAAAGCCTCTCGTTTGTTCTGCCCAACGACCTTCACCTGAGGCCTAAGAAGACCCCTCAAACTGCAGTTTAAAGGCGCTGGCCAGGGATGGGAGGAACGCCAAGTGATTGTTCGCAGGTGGTGCCCATTGGACCAGGACTGGTTTCTCATGAGACTGGTTTACAGCTAGTCACGCTGCTCTGAACTGTTTACTCTACAAGGCTCCCACAGGTGTGAGAACAATGAACTGGTCAGAGATGGAGTGCCCTGTGTTTGTTTCACCGACAGGGAGTTCACTTGGACATGTTTTGGGATTGTTTTCCCCAATGGAACCCGAAGCGTACCTGAAACTCCTCACCTGTTTGATCAGTCACCCGACGCCTTGGAAAAGACTACAAAAAACATCCTCAAAGACCCCGAGATCTCTTTCTCCCCAACAGATTGAGGACGCATCTTGTTGGACGACCACGATGATGCATCCCGTCTGTTGGTAGCTATATCCCATCCTTTCCCTCTCTCATCCTCTCTCTCTTTCTCTCTTTTTGGCACTCAATAAACTTCATTATTGCTTTCTGCTAAACAAACCTGAGTCCTCTTGCTTTTGTCTTTTCCACCCTAGGGTTGAATGAACCATCACGACTCCCGCTCGTGTTGAGCGGATCATGACAGCTGGGGAGAAGCATAATGCAGGATTTACAAAACATAATTCAACAAGGGGGAGGGAAACACAGGGGGAGGGAACAATTTAAACAAACCAATGGGGCTTCCAAGATCAGGTGATTTCAAAAGGGGATTTCCTAGCAGAGGGTTGCCACAAGGAGGGATTGACAGCTTTGCAGGGGGAAGGGCAAAGAATATTCCAAAAGGGGCAGGAGTTTGGGTATGACAGGCAACTGGGTAGGATGGCACAATCTAGGCTAAACAAACAACATAGGGGAGAACAGGAACAAACTATTAAAGAAAAACCACATCTCCCCTAAACCGTAAGTGATAAAAACACATTGCAACACTCCTAGATTAAACCAGGCTATCTCAAACTCCCTCTCAATTACTCCTAGAACACCCCAATCCCCCTCCCAGCTCTACCAGTGCCTCCCCCACTCCCCCCTGAATTGTGGGATCTGGGCTGTGCCCCAGTCCTAGCCCAGGGGGTGCTCCAGGCTGACATGGCAGGTGGAGATGACCCCTCACTGCAGAGGGTTTCCAAAAGCACCAAGAGCTGCTGGGTCCAGTCCCCATTAGGCACAAGGTCGGTGGCCACCACATGCCCTGACAGTTCCTGCTGGCCCTCAGCTGGATCTCGACAGGGTAGAAATGCATCACAGCTGTGGCCAGGCTGGGAGATAGAGTGTCACAGTGAGATGGACACACTGGGGCAAAATGAGAGAGTGAAGACACACTGGGATCAGCTGAGGGGAACTGGGAGAGATGGGAGAGGACTGGTAATGAAACGAGAGTGGGGAAACACTGTGAGAGAGTGGAGGGAGTGGAGTGGAGTGGAGTGGAGTGGAGTGGAGTGGAGTGGAGTGGAGTGGAGTGGAGTGGAGTGGAGTGGAGTGGAGTGGAGTGGACTGGGGCAAAGAGAGAAGGAGGGAGGGGATGGTGGTTCGGGATTGGACTGAAAAAGGACTTGGAAAAGACTGGGAGAGACTGGGAAGGTGCTGGGATAGGGTGGAGGTCTGGGAGTGGAGTTAGTAGGACTGCAAGTGGATGGGGGAATGGAATGGCTGTGAACCGAGAGGAATTCAGAGGGAGTCTGGTGACACTGGGAGGGACTGTGAAGACACCGGGAGAGACTGGGATGGACTGGGAGAGCCACCAGCGTCACTTTGGGGTGAGGGGGCAGGAGGCCCCGGGGATGGACACAAGAAGGGCTGACGTGTCTCGGGTGATTCCCAGGGAGGTTTTGAGGGGCTCCAGGGTCATTCCCAGAGCAGGGCCCGAGGGGACACGCTCTGCCCCACGCTCACCTCTGCGCTTCATGAGGAACGGGCTGGACAACTCGTAGTTGTGCCAGCAGCACCTGTCCACCGCAGCCCGTCTGTGCTCCATCCATTCTGGGTCGCTATTCCAGTACCTGGCAACCTTGTCCCCAAAGGAGGTGCCCCCACGTACAGCCCCAAATCGCTGCCGAAGTCCAGGGACTGCTCCCGGTTGGAGATGTTCCTCTCCACCAACCTCACGCCGGTTGGTGCCATTAATGAAGTGACACTCAGACTTAACCATCTCCTGAAACAGCCCTGTGTGTGCAGGACACAGGTCCAGGGGTGACCCCCTCAGCAGCCCCACAGCAGCCCACAGTAGCCAAGAGCTCTGAGGCAACTTCGACACCCAGTGCCCCATGGTTGCCACGGGACCCTTCTTCCCGTGGTCCCAGTTCCACTTTTTCTACCCTTCTTCGCATTTTCCTCCACCTTTCCCATAACTCCCCCAGTTGCTGGCCCCCCCTGTCGGGGCTCTGGCTGTGTTGCATGAATATGAGAGACTCTGACTTTAAGAAAACTGCATAATTCTCCACTGTTCTGAGAGAATACTGACAGTGAGCTATTCATAAAGGACATACAAAGTAATAACAATGAGCGGATGGGAAAGACTTAGAGCAGCAAAAAGAAGACTCCTGAGAAGGTACATTAAAGTAGCAAGTAGGAAGGTAGACGTGCAGAGAAAATATAGTAAAGTAGCAAATAGGTAGAAGAGTCGTGACTGACTTAGGCTGCTAGATTGCTTGAGCCAAGAGGTGGAGAACTTGCTGTAAAAACACGTGAAACCAATCAACAAATAACAAGTAATAAATGGACAATGCTTACTAACCAATTATATGTTTGCTGGCCTTGCGTGTTGCAATGTTTAAAGTATAAAAGAAGCTGTACAATTAATAAATGGATTAGACTTCCATCATATTGATGTGTGAGTCTTTTCTCATCTCACCATGATGATGCTTCCCTAAGGCTTCGACACCCCCCCACTCCAACATCTGTTTGGGGGTCCCACCTCCCCATTTCCCTTTCTGACCCCATTGTTCCCTCCATTCCCACCACTTCCCTTCCTGCCCCTCCCACTCATCCAGGAGCTCTGTGCCCCCAGCCAGGGGGGCTCCCAGTGGCACCAGTAGGGCCCCAGCTGCAACCATGCACTCCATGACCAGGGCCAGGCAGATTCTGACACCTTCCCCCTCCCAAAATTCCCCTGGTGGAGGACACAGGGGGAAAGGGAAGGACACGAGTGGAGTCCAGGTGAGGAGCTATAGGTGCTGTGGAACTGCCTGGACAATAAGGAGTCATCAGCGCCAGGTGCTCTGATTGGCTCAATTATTTTAGCGCCTCTTCTGATTAGCTGAGAAGAGGCCCAGGAGTTTAAAGAAGCAATGGGAGAGAGCCCACCCCAAGCACAAACGGGAACAGACCCAGCCTGGGCACAGGGAGGGAATTTATTACCAACCAAATCACAGCAGCACAAGGAGAAGGGATGGAAATCTCAACAACCCTTTCCACTCACCCAACAGGGATCACCAGGAGCCCAGATCAACAGGGCTCTGACCAACAGGGGTCACTGGGGATCATCCAACACCAATCCTCCCATGGGGGGACGGAGCTGGAGCACAGCACAAAGCTCTTCCCACACTTGGGGCACTCACAGGGCTTCCCTTAGCGGTGGCTACGTTGGTGTCGGGTCAAGGTTGAGCTCTGTGAAAAGCTCTTCCCACACTTAGGACACTCATAGGGCCTCTCCCCGGTGTGGATGCGCTGGTGGATAGTGAGGTTGCCATTTTGCTTGAATCCCTTCCCGCAGTCGGGACAGCGGAAGGGCCTCTCCTCTCTGTGAATCTGCTCATGTAGAACGAGATTGGAGCTGCTCTGAAACCTCTTCCCACACACAGAACACTCATAGGGCCTCTCCCCAGTGTGGATGCCGTGGCTTCTCAGGTGGAGCTCCACCAAAGCTCTTCCCACATTCCAAGCAGGTGTAGGGCCGTTCTCCAGTGTGGATCACCTGGTGCCGCATCAGGCAGGACCTGTCGCTGAAGCTCTTCCCACATTCCACACTTGTATGGCTCAGTGTGGATCACCTGGTGTCGGATCAGGACAGAACTCTGGCTAAACTCCTTCCCACATTCCCCACACTCATAGGGCTTCTCTGGTGCTGGATCAGCCTGCAGCTGTAGCTGACACCCTTCCCACATTCCAAGCACTTGTGGGGCTTCTCCCCTCCATGCGGCTTCTCCACCAGCTCTGAGCTCTACCAGGATCTCTGGCTCCTTCCCGGCTCAGGGAGGGTCTTTCCTCTTTGCAGTGCCCTGGGCTGGGTGTGCAGTCCCTCCTCTTCCTCCTCCTCCATCTGCCAACGCCTTAGGAATGACAAACCTTGGTTTGGGGAAAAAACAAGAATAGAAGGCCTTGGGCTAGGAGTTCCTCCTTGCCCAAGTTCATATCAGGAAATCACTGGACATCTTGTGCCTGCAAGTAGCTCCCAACCACCAAGGCCCCACCTGAAAATCCCCCAGATGTTCAAGATATAAATCAAAACAGCAAAAATTCAGCAAAATTCAGCAACACCCCCCAAAATGCAAAGATTCAGACCTTGCAAAAAACCAAAGCACAAGCCTTCAAATAAATCTCCAAACCACCAAGATTCATCCCTGTGAAAATCGTGGATCCCACTCCGCTGTCACCTGCTCCATGAGGGGAGGGCAACACTCCTGGGGCAGAGGGAGAAGCTGCAGACACAGAGAGGGGTGGAACCTTGTGCCGCTTCCTGTTTCTGCTCCTCCTCCTGTGTCCCTACTGTTTCTCACAATCCTCTCCTCCTACTCTTCCTCCTTCTCCTGCCCAACCCCACCTTCTCCTCCCATGTGCAGCGTTTGACCATTTTGTTCTTCAGCCCTGTTTCTCCTTCCTGCTCCTGCTGCCCCCAGGCCCAGCAGCCACTGCCGGCTCCCTCTCCCCCCAAACCCGCAGCATCCCAGCGCAGGGCAGGGATGGAGCTGGGGCAGTCGGGCTGGGGCAGCGCTGGGCTCTCGGCCGCTCCCGCCTGCACTCGGTCCCCACCGCAGCCGCTCTCGCCCCGACAGCGCGGGGGGCCCGGCCTTGGCGCTGCCCCCTCCCACCTCCCCAAATTCCCCTCACGGGGGCGCTGGGCCCGGGGAGCGCAGGTGGGGTCCAGGTGGGGAACGCTGGGAGCTGCGGCTCTGCCTGGACCCCCGTGGAAGGAAGAACAGGAAAGTGTCTTTACAAACAGATGCTGGGAATCCCTTGGAGACAGGGCCAGGGACGTGTACATAAGTGACAGCAGAAGCCATCAGGTTCATAAAATGTTATTAATTGACCACACAGACTGCTGCTCAGCCAAGGTCCTGCTAAATTCATGAACTCTCAGAAGAAGAATAAAGACCTAACAGAGCCATCAATAATGCTACCAATACAAAAGTGGGGTGTATATTAAGGGGGCGATCAGTGAGTGCAGCGGAAAGTCTGCATCTCTCAAGTACTTCAGCGAAATAGAAGAAGCCTCTGTAAAATGGCTGAATGTTCAGGCTAAAAAGCATCTTTGAGTATTTGAAAAAAATAGCTCAAAGAGAAGAGAAAATGGTTACTGACTGAAAGTTTGTGGTGTATTGACCCAGAAAAGGACCAGGGAGTCTCAGAAGTTACCCAGCACTAAAATGGAGCTGGGGCAATTCTGAGGATTAATAGGGAAGTGCAAGACCTGGACTGAGGATTCTCTGTTCCATCCAGAACACTGTGTGATTTTTACACTCGGAGAGCCTCAATATTGTGGAATTGACACAAGAAACAGCAAAACTTCAGAAAATTAAAAAAACCCAAATTGATTGGTGCCCCAGCCATGGCTTGTCCAGACTCAGAAAAGAAATTTGAATTGTATGTGTATTACACCACATATTATATTATTGGCTTTTGGCAAATATTAAAATGAATGCTATGTGTATGATGTGGAAAGACTTGCTGTATGAATTTAGTTTCTTTTATTTTTACTATTAACAAAATTTAAAAATAGTACGGTTATAATTTTTTGGGACTACGACATAGTGATGTAAAAAGTTTTTGTTCATGTAAATAACTCAGAGAATGGTAAAAAAGATAATCAAGAAATTCTCCACATTCTTGGACTATGGGAATCCAGACCCCCAGGGAAGGCAAAAATGTTGATTTACAGGTTGGGGGGGAATGACTTGGAATAAAGCATGAAGACTTAAGAATTTAGGGAAGAGTTTTCTGAGTTAGGGTGTGCTCATGGCTGAAGGCCCAGCACCCTGCTGTTATAACATTTGCTTCATTGTTTGTCTCTCATTGTCTTTTATAACACCTTTAAATATTTACCAGGAAAGTGAACCTCCTTTTTTAAAAGCTGGATGTTACACAAGGCCATACCAAAGTGATTCTTGCACTAAAATGTTTAACCCAGTCGCCAGAGTGGCCTCATTCTCTGCAGAATTGTGCAGCCACAGATTTATTGGGACCTGAGGCCACAAAAACTGAAGGCAGGAGGATCTGCTGTTGTTCAAGTCTGGCACCAAGTTAAAGCTTTGATAACCAAAAGAGCCTCTACATGGATGAGCAGTGCTCAGCGGTTATAGAATGAAACTTGTTCAGTGGCACAGGAGGATTTAGAATTGAGGACAGGGGAAGGGTTGAACCCAGCCTCCTGTTTGAACAGCTTGCACAGGGGCTGGGAACAAACCCATGGCTGCATTCCAGTGACAGAGCTCCAGAGCCAGGCTGGGAGAGATTGAGGAGACATTCCCTGGCCTGAGGGACAAAATGTGTTCATGGATGGGTCTGCAAGGGCAGGAGAAGGGAAAAGAGTTGCAAGACACGCTCTGGTTAAGGAAAGGGAATTAGAGCAAGCGCAGTTACCGCCCGCATGGTCAGCTCCACCGGCAGAGCTGTGTGTGCTTGGAAGAACCTGGCACTGAAATGCCCTGAGCAGGAAGGCTCAAATATCTTCTGGTGACAGCATGGCAGCTAACAGGGTGGCAAAAGCAATTCTGACCTCTTCAGCAACCACTGGATCCCTTATTAAGGTATTTCAAAAACAAGATGAGGGAATGTGGAAGCAACAGACTGAGATGGGGAACTCATTGTACAGGAAAGATCCTTCAGGGGGTTATGGCTGCTTTAGGAATACAGTGGGACCTCCACAAGCCCTGGCACCCGCAGAGCTCAAATCAGCTAGAAAGAACGAATGGGGAAATAAACAAACTCATTCAGAAGCTGGTGATAGAAAACAGGATGCCACGGGTACGGCTTTTGCCATGGGCAAGAATAAGAGCTAGAGCCAGGGGAGATATTCAATTGTGCCCCTTGAAATTGATGTTTGGAATTCCTTACCCTGCTAAATCTCCACCTAGTGGAGAATGGAGATAAGAGATGTAAATTTCAAACAGTCTGTGTCGACAATCCTGATTCCTGTGAAATCTCTCCCACAGGACGCTGGGCTGGCACAGAGCCTGCCTTGGCACTTTGCTGTTCCCAACATCCAACCAGGACATCGGGTCCTGCCTAAGGAGTGCAGAGAAGCACCACTGGTGGCCAAGTGCCGTGGCCCATCCCAAGTGTCCCTGAGCACAGAAACAGCCCCAGCACAGCTCAGCACGGGGGGACCCCTCACCCCGGGTTCAGGGGCTCTCCAGCCCCGCAGATTTGCACTTCCGGCTGCAGCAGCAGCACGGGAGGCCCCACTGAGCCTGCACTGAAGGCAACGCAGCAGCAGCCAGGGCTCCACAGCGGGGCAGCCCTGGGCCTGCCCACACATCCTGCTCAAATCCTCTGCCTGGGGCACCTCCTTGGCATCTCCAGCCCCTGGGGCCAATCCTTGCTGCCACTGCTGCAGCTTGGCTGCTTTCGTGCCTGCACTGCCACAGCTGCTGGGGAACACAACGGCACAATTCCACTCTGCCTCTCCATTACACTCACACACTGGGCTGCCTGGGGATTCGATTGCTGGAAAATATACCAAAATTTTAAATTTTAGAAAATCTTAATTCATTTCACTCAGGGCTTCGTTTTGCCTTTGCCTGGGGAAAGAAATTTTAAAGGGTTTTTAAGGATGTTCTCAACAGAGATGAGTTTAACATCTCAACAGACTGGGAATAGCCCCAAAAGACAACCCACAAAATATAACAACCATTAACAAAACATCAAGGCCATCAGCAAACATCAAGGAACACCCACCTCTGAGACTGCCCCAAAGGGCAGTAGCTGGAGGACACCTGGTCTGGAAAAGGCTGAGAAGGAAATCCAGGAGTGGGACCTAATTAACATCAGAGGGCAGAGAAATCATGGGGTCCAATAGGAAACCAAAATACTAAGAACTACACAACTTAGAAGCAGTTGAATACCTAAAACCAATGGATTTCAATGGGTTCAGGCTGGATGAAAGTTATGAAAAATCTAGTAAAACTCACGTGCCATGGAATGATGTTTCTCTGCACACCCCAGGGCTATGTGTGGATAAAATGATTTCTGTCGCACATCCTGGCAAGAATCAAGTAATGCCTTGACTCTTTAACACTAAAACATGTCAAGTAAAAGCAGATTTTGAAGGGGCCACATGTGAGTCATCCAATGGCTGCTCTGGAACAGAAGCATTCGGTTTCAGGCAACCAGGAGAGGAGCTTTGGAAATGCAAAATTAACACTGGTGAGGCAAAGTACCCATTTATCATTTGAATTACAGGATTACAAGCTGTCCTCCAAAATAATAACCAATCAGACAGATTGAGTTCCTCACCCTCCTGCCGATCCAACCACGCCAAGCAAGAAGGCAACATTTGAGGAAAATTAAATGACTGAAACTGATGTTTGCAAATAGATTATAACCGTGAAGTGGTGAAAGAAATAAAAATGGAAATAAGAAAGGGACTCATATTCCAGTGAACGGGACACGCTTTCATGATTCCCTGGCTGACCATGACCATAAACGAATGCTGTTCCTCCTCTGATGTGCTGCAGCAACTCTCAACTTTTTCCCATGCACGACACCTTGCTGAGTGCAGCTCATTCAGCAGGTGAGCAAGGGGATGCAGGTGGCAGCCAGGCCTCCTGATCCGAAATGGCTACAAAAGGAGAGGCAGTGAGGGCACTGAGAATAATCCCAAAATCAAAAGGGCCCAGGAAGAAGAAACAGGGTCGGTGAGTGAATCTACCTGGAGATAGGGCCAGGGACTTATACATGAGAAAGCAATCGGAGAATCTTCAGTTTCAGAAATTGACACAGACTGCTGCAAAGCCAAGATCCTGCTCAATTCCTGAATTTCGAGAAGGAGAAACACTAAAACACAGCCGGGAATATCGGGATGTTATACTAAAGGAGGGTGCATATTAAGAGGGACATGCAGCAGGAGGATCAGGAAGTCTGAACCTTCCAAGTACCTCAGCGAGTGGGAAAGGGAGATGGAGATGCAGCCGGGAAATGAGGATAAAAAGGAGGCTGGCGTTATAGAGACCGCATGGCAAATGCCGCATGGCCTCTCCCTTGCTCATCAATAAAGTCATTTTTACAGGACTCCTCTGTCTCCTTTGGGCACACAAACTCTGGCCACGTGAATTTTCCGCACAGCCCCGGGGCCTCTCAAACATCCCTGCCCGCCTCCCGGGGCTCCTGCGGGGCTCCAGGTGGGTCCCTGGCTCCATCCCGGACTCACCCCAGCTCCCACCGCCCTCAGCTCCCGCTCACCCCGAGCTCCCCGGCGGTTCAGGGCAGCAGCGGTTCCTTGGCCCGATGCCCGGGCCGGGGCCCCAGCGCGGGAGCCGCTCCTCAGGCGAGGTTTCCGCGAAATGGCGGAGCTTCGGGAAAGGAGGGAGTCCTGCCGTGTGCAGAGCCCGCCCTCGCTGCCATTGGCTGACTCTGCCGTCACTCCTCGTTCTCGCCCGCTGATTGGGTAGAAGCCGGAAAAGCCCCAGCCCCAGGTGCTGCCGCTCAGAGGCGCTCCTGGCGCAGCAAAGGGGCGTCGGAGGCGGCCCTAGCGCACCATCCCGGGCACAGGGGCAGCCACCTCTGTGCTACCCACAGGAACCGGGACGAGCCAGCGCTGCTCAGCGGCTCCTGCCGAGGCCCCAGCGGGAAGGAGACCGCGGGCAGCCGCTTCCGCAGCGCCCTCAGCCCAGGGGCAACACGGGCCAGGCACGGCACAAGGAACCCGCCAGAGCCCCTGCCGCCCCCTTCGTCCCGCAGCGAGCCCCGAGCCCCCGCGAGAACCGGGCAGCGGCTCCCACCTGCGCTGGGGCCGTCTCCGAGCTCCGCCGCCGCCTCACCGGGCTCCGGCCGCTGCCGCTCCCGGGGCCCGCACAGATGCTGCCATAATGGCGCCTTTTGGCCCCGGGGCCGGCTCGTCCCCACTCTGCCCAATCAGCGGGCGAGAACGAGGAGTGACGGCAGAATCAACCAATGGCAGCGGGGGGCGGGCTGTGCAGCCGGCAGCAGCCTCGGCCCGCGCTCTCAGGGCCCCCGGGCTGTGTGAGGGGAAAGCCGCAGATGAGGAACAGCCTGGAACGGGCCCGGGCCCCAGGCAGGATTCGCCCTGAAAACACAAAGTTCTCCGCAGCTCCCGTCCGCCCCTTTCCCAGCCCTGCGTGTTAGCTGGCTCCGGCTCTGTGGGAAGCCCTGGAGCCTCAGTTCTCTTATCCCCCTAATTAGGAGCATCAGTGCATGGCTTTGAGTTCCCCAAATGGGAAAACTGCCCCAAACTCCTGTGGATGAGTGGAGGAGGGGTGAAATTTCTGGCAGAAAACTGCACATACTCAGAGCAGGATAATGAGAAGTAAATGAAGACCCTTTAAACCATATTTCTCTCATCCTTCCCTCCTTCCAGCTGCACCTCCTACCCTGGCAGTGCAGGGTTTCAGGAATGATGCTCCTTTTTTTTAAACTTTCAGAGATTTATTGAACCTTAACATGAAAATAAACAAAAGACCGAATAATGAGAAAAATCAGCGCTGGGAGCACAGGACTAAGCCCCCACGTGCTCACCTCCAGAATGGATGTTCTGCCTTTTATGCCCCCGGGCCTCCCAAAGTCTCGTCAGCTGAGCTCCCTTCTCTGCCGTCCATGGCTGGAGACTTTCTTACAGCTTGGCTGCAGGGGCAGGTGTAGGAACAAGCCGGCCCTGCCCAAATGCCCCGACTACCTGAGCCATGTCTGACAGCAATACAAGGGAGAGGGGAAAGAGGACTATGGGAGGATATACTACAAAACCATCATTGCACATCCACAAAATTTATCTTTAAGATAAATACATTATTCATCCTTTAACTGTGAGAGCCAACCATCGCATTACTCATATATAACAGCGGGGACTGCACCAGACCCCCCAAATCAGAGGGACATGGAGCCAGCTCCAGTCCCCCAATCAGTGAGGGCAGAGACTACCCCCAGCCCCCCCGTGTATTGCATCAGCCTAATACATATTTACAAAAGGTTATGTATATTAAAACATTTAAACACAGTTCCTCCCCCATCCCACGTTTTTCAAGTAGTTGTCCCACTCCGGATCATGTGTTACTTTTCTATGTATTCAACAGGTTTCAATCTATTCATTGGTTAAGTGTTAACGTTACAACTCTTCACCAGCATTAGTATCAAGACACTACCTTTGCATTAAAAGATCTCTAAACTTTAGTAGAACTTCTTTTACAAAACTCCACCTTACAAAATACATAGTATTCACTTTAATGACTGCTAAAGCAAACACTCTCATATATTTATCACAGTGGCCTGGAGCTTAGACCCAGGCTTGGGCTGGGGAGTGCAACTGGGGCTGCCATTGGGCTTAGGTCCAAGAATGGTGTTGGCCTTGGTGCAGGATTTGGGGCTGAGTTTGGCAGTTCAAGCTAAAGCTGGCATTAGAGTACGGGCTGGCACTCAAAGCTGCACTTAGTGCTTGAGACTGCCATTGGGGTTGGGCTTAGAGTTGCAGTTGGGGCTGGCTTTGGGCATAGGGCTAAACGTGGCATTTGGTTTAGGGCTGAGCATTTGGCAAGGGGCTGGAATTAGGGCTGGGCTTTGCAGTTAGGGCTGGGTTTTAGATTAGAGCTGGAATTGGGGTTAAGGCTAAATGAGCCATTTGCCTTAGGCCTGGCCTCGAGGTTGGCTCTGGGGCTGCACCAGTCTGGCACTGGGATGAGATTAAATCCGTGGGTGAATGTGTCTCACCCTGGAGTGAGATTGACTCAGGATCAGGGTGAGCTTTGGGACCGAGCGCTCGCCCAGACGGAGAGGGGAGATGTCGCTGCAGGATGTCCCTGGCATCGTCACAGCCCTGCTCAGGCACCACCAAAAGGCAGCAGGAGCTGGCTGGTCCCACATCCAGGTGCTCCCAGCACCCAGAATATCCCTCTGGCCAGTCTGTTCAGCTGTCCTGGACATGCTCCCTCCAGGCTCTTTGTCACCTCCTCGATGGCAGAGCATGGGATATTGAGTGGCTGCACACAAGTGGCTCCAGGACACTTCCTGCCTCTGGGAACAGCTCCTTGGACACGGCTGGGCTCCCCTTTTTACTTCCAGGCATTTCCTGCCCATCTGCATCCTCAGGGATGAGGCTGTTTGTCTCACAGCGTGGCTCTGAGGGAGCAGGGATGCCTGTCCGAAGGGCTGCCTCCCTCTGCACTCTGGCAGCTCTCACCGAGGCTCTGCCAGGGGTGAAGGGTCTTGCAGAAATATCCCAAGGCTGCAGGTCTCCCTCATCCTGCTCCTCCACTGCTGACACCACAGAGTTCCTGTACATAGGAAAAACACCTTTTCCTCTGGAGCAACCTGTTCCAGCACAACACCGAGGGTCTTCTGCTGTGGCACCACCACAGCATCCTTAAAGCCGTGGGCTAGGAAATGACAGCCCCTGGCAATTGCTGCTGTGTGTCTGGCTGCAGGAAACCCCTTCTGCAATGGCCTTGGTCTCCAGTTTTGCTTTCTGGATTTTCCTGGCCAATCTGCATTGATTGCCAGCGAGAATCGCGAGGATGCCGCGTTAACAGCGGCCGAAAGCGCTGAGCGGCGGCCACCAAACCCAGCACAGCAACTCCCGGCGTTCGCCAGCCCAGAGGAGGCGCGGGCAGCGTGGCCGAGGGTGGAGAACCAGCCTGGCTGTGCGGGAGGGGTCTCACAAACCGCGGAGCTTGCCAGCCCAGTTAAAGCTGCTCTCGGCGCTGCCCAAGGTCTCAGTCAGGCCCTTGTCCGGGACCCCCCATGAAGCCGCCGCCGCCCGAGCGGGGATCAGAGCGGACGGAGCCGCGGAGCACCGGGCTGGGGCGGCGGCGCCGGGCGCGGCTCGCGGTGGCGCCGCTGGAGAGCGGGGCTGACTCGGGGGCACCGAACTGTGCCGGGGTTCCTGCGGGATCCGCCCGCAGAAAAAACAACACGGGGCCGCGAGAGCCCACGGCGGGGAGGGGCTTTTCGGCAGCTGCCCCGCGCTGAGAAGCCCAAAGGCGCCGGGAAGGGGGAGGGAGCCGGGCTGTGCCGCTTCCCCTGTAACACCCGCCGGCACAAAGCCGCAGCACCGGGGCGCCGAGCCGAGGAGGAGAGGAACGGCGGAACCCACCCGGTGCTATGGGGGTCCCTGGATCGTAGGCAAAGTGCTTTTACTTTCCCAGACGAACGTAAAGCCTTTTTTTCTTCTCCTTTCTTTCTTTTTCCTTCCTTTCTTTTCCCTTCTTTTTCCTTCTAGCTGATTGGGAAGGCAAGCTTTTCTTGCGAGGATCTGTAACTGGCTGTCAGGAAGCGGCTTTTGTTGTGAGAACCAGTGATTGCGGGAAGAATGGAACAGAGAGCAAGCAAGGAAATCCCAAGGGGAAAAAAGAAAGGAAAAGATATCAACAGATATACCCTTAAATAGCCCCCTAGGAAGAAAAACTAGCCCGGTGGAAATATTACTCCAACAACAAAGAACTTACCAGTAGTGTATAATAGAATAGACTAAGAGAGAAATTAAGTCCAACTATGTATAGTGGCCATGGGATGAGTCAAATGAGGAATGGATATGACAGGTTTTAAACATCCGTGTGAAAGCTAAGGAACAGCCCTGCTACAGAGCTGGGAGAGGGGATTTCTCACCAAATAACCTTTCTGGCTGTGGCCTCTCAGTCCTGAATCTCAAGGGAAAGCTCCTCTGCACCCCATCCATACAAACAGAAAATCCTGGATTTGGGAAAAACACTAACTTGGGGTGTGCTTTGTTTTCCTCCTCCCTTTTGCCACTTCCTGCCTTTTTCTCTCTCTCTGTGAACATTAATTTTTTGCTGTACACTTTCTCTCAGATAATTTAACTGCTTACCATATCAAGTGTAACACTTGTTCTCCACCCAAATTTAACACAAGCAGGTGCTACTTCTCTTTCAGGTTAAGATAGCCTGAATTCAGTGATTTCAAAATGACTAAATTACCTTTCCCTCTTTCAGTCTGAAATGAGCTACTGCCACTTGCACTTCTCCCTTCCCTTCCTCTCCTGAAAGACAAAACAACTCCACTGGGATGGCAGGAGCTGGGCCTGGGAACTGCTGCCTTTGAGCTGCATCTTCTCCTCCTGTGGCCAGTGCCCAAAGCCCAGAAGAAGTGCTCTGTGAGCTTTAAGCTCTGGCAGCTCGGTTAGAGCCTACATGGGAGGAGGAGAAGGTTCACCAGAGCCCTTCTACTGCCGTGCTGGCTCCAGGGCAAAGACTGGAATGGAAGGCAGCCAATGTGCAAACGCCATCTGCTCTGCCAATTCCTGTGGGAATGAGCTGCTGCAGAGAGGAAGATTTGGGTGAGAATGTGGCTCTCTGAGAAGGCCATAACTAGATGCTTGCATGGGGATTTTGGCTTCTGGAGCAGTGGGGTAGGGCTGTTATTGGCTACCACCCCTATATCCCATGATGATGTAAGGAGTCAGGGGATGCCATATGTGCTGTGCACTGGCAGTGATCCTCAAGAAATCCTTCTAATCCTCTCTTTTGAGCAAGTCAAGCTACTGGGAAAGACAGGACCAAAAAAAATAAAAAGGTGCTCAGTTTTGTGCCCTTCTTCCCTTGTGGCGTGAGGGGCAGGAGGCAGAGGTCCAGCATGGTCTCTCTTTGACCTTCCTTTGAGACAACACTGCCTGCTCCCACCACAAAGGCACAGAGGGGGGCTCTTTGCCCCCACCAGTAGAAAGTGGCTCTGCTGACCCCACTAAGAGTGCTAGAAGATTAGTCTGAACTAAACAGTTCAATATTGCCTAGAGGGGGGTAGCAGGCAGTAGATGTGCCTCCATTCTCTTTCCAGGACCCCACTGGCAGTACTAGAACATAGGTTTGTGAGGCTGAGTGGTTGAATATTGTCTGGGAGGGTGGCAAGCACTGGATGGGAGTCATCTCATGTCAGCACTGGCCTGGCCTTTTCTGGTTGTGCTGAGTGAGCTCACTGTTCACCGTGGGTGTTCTCTTGGCAGCACAGACTCTCTGTGTGTTGTCTGCACTGGGAGAGAGATTTCTAGGTTGCCTTTTGTTCCCTCATTAAAGGCAAATGAAGGTGGGCAGAGCTCTGCAGAGTGAGATGAAGAAAGGGACAGTTTTGGTTGCCCCTAAGACCATCAGAGGAGAGGAACCATCCCATTGTCCCCCGCTGAGCCTCACCAGAGGGAAATAACCAAGAAATTGTCCCCAAAGACAGGGTTCTGTGCAGCCTTGAGTTGCCTGCAGGAATGCGGGACCTATCTTCGAGTATGTGTGGGGGGGAGGGTTGGGAAGTAAGAAGAACTTTCAGTGATATATTTTAACTAATTGTAGGCATGAACTTTGCCACAATGTCCCACCCATACTCCCTTCTCCTGTCCCCATCCCCACCGTGTCATGATCCCACAGAGAGACCCACAGCGGGGTCGGTGCCAGGAGGGCTCTAGAAAAGTGCTGTGCACGTGTGTGCCAGTGTGAACAGCTCTGTGTGCACACACAGACACCAGAGTGCACACGTGTGTCAGTGTGCTGAACTGCACACACGTGTATTTTCTAGTGTGTCCAGGTGTAAGTGTGCCTGTCCTGCTCTGCACAGTGCACGTGTGTGTCTGTGTGTGTGTGTCTATGTGTGTCTGTGTGTCACTGCTGGGCTCTGCTGGCTGCAGTGGCCCCTGGCTCTCTGTGTACACTCTGTTCCTGTAGAGAGAGGAATTCACCCCTACATATAAGTTTCCCAAATATGTACATAAAGTTTCAAACCGTGATTTCCATCAAATTTAGTAGTGTTTAAGGTTCCATTGACATGCGGTAGGATGTGCATGCTTTGCATGGATATCTTCAAAGGGCAGTTTGTTCTCTCGATAGATTTCACAGTCATGTCCAAAGCTCTGATTTATACTGACTTTTTAAATCTAACATGTCAAACAAGAGTTTTTTAAATACACCAAGGAACAAGTGGCATTATTATGTGCATCCACTGCTGCTCTCGCCCACGTCCCCTAGAAACTGCTGCCATCAAGACGAGAGGCGATGCCAGGTGCAAACCTCTCTACAACTGTAATGCTCCCTAAGCCAGTTCCCTTGTGTCAGCAGTGGTGGGCAACTGCCTTAGGGTGAAGCATGTGGGGCAGTACTGTGGTGGAAATAGCCATGAAGAATAGAACTGCCTGCTAATCTCTGTTTGTTCAACAACGCTTCCTAAGTCTCAGCTCTGTGGCCTCTGGCTGAGTCTCAGACACATTAAGCATTTCAGTTCCTTGTCCAATACTCAACAAGAAGCTGCTGTGTAGAAAAATGCTACCTGATGTACATTGTCTTCACTGTCTGTCTTTTAGAGAAAGAGCAGCTTTTAACCCCTCAGTGGGGAGGTCCCTTTCAGGTAGGTACTGCTCACCACAGAATCGGCTGTGTGAACTGCAGAGTGGGAGTGGACTCATGGCAACACAATTAAAGGCCCAGTAAAAGAACCCAAAGAATAAACTACAATATCCAGAATGGGAGATATAGAATTGATTCTCAAATAGAGACCAACAGATAACCAAAGAAGTACGAGGACATCCGAAAAGAAGCTCAAGCTTCCGCCAGCTGACTCAAATTTTATTTTAAATAAAACTTGGGGAGGAGGGGATTTGAACCATATCAACCATCAGTTATTGATGTAATTGACCTGTTTTAATGGTTGGAAATTGCAAGCATCTGTGGAGAGGAAGTACACAGGGTGCTGGGGTGGTTTCCTTCGGAACTAACAAGTGGAGTCAGACAAGAAATAGAGGGCAAGACCTGCTTGGCCCCTGTGTTCACCACCGAGATTGTATAGCTCTGCTGTGGGCAGCAACACTGTAGGCATGGTAAGGTGGGGGCAAAAAGGCCATACCAGACCTCTGTCATTTCTCAATTGGTGTTTAACAGGTAAGATACACCTGCTATGGGCAGTAACCCCATCGGCATGGTAGATGGCCATGTGATTCCCTTTTGTACATTGAAAATAAGTGGGCCTGAGGAAAACCTGATATTTTTCTGTTCCCACTGTCCTCACCCACTTCAACAGATGCTAGTATGATAAAACTGTATTTTGAGAAGTAAGAGAGAATCATCAGAATTGAAATTAAAATCAATTGTTTGAGTCAAATCATTACTAAAAGGAAAAGGGACGTTTGCCATACATGAGTAATGTGATAGTTGTCTCTAAGCATTAAAGGATGAACAGTGCGTGTGTGTTAAATTTTGTGGATGTATAATGATGGTTTTGTAATATATCCTCCCATAGTCCTCTTTCCCCTCTCCCTTGTATTGCTGTCAGACATGGCTCAGGTAGTCGGGGCATTTGGGCAGGGCCGGCTTGTTCCTACACCTGCCCTGCAGCCAAGCTGTAAGAAAGTCTCCAGCCATGGACGGCAGAGAAGGAGCTCAGCGACGAGACTTTGGGAGGGCCCGGGGGCATAAAAGGCAGAACATCCATTCTGGAGGTGAGCACGTGGGGGCTTAGTCCTGTGCTCCCAGCGCTGATTTTTCTCATTATTCGGTCTTCTGGTGTATTTTTATCCTAGAGCTTAATAAACCTCTGAAAATTTAAAAAAAGTGGGCGTCGTTTCTCACACCCTGCACTGCAGGGCACGAGGTGCAGCTGGAAGGAGGGAGGGGTGGGGAAAGCTGGTCTTAAGGGTCCTCGTTTACTTGCTATTAACCTATTTTGAGTTTTAAGAATTTTCTGCCAGAAATCTCTCACCTTCTCCACTCATCCAGATGGGCTTGGGGCAGTTTTGCCTTATGGGGGAAATCAAAGCCGTGCATTGATGCTCCTAATTACGGGTAGGAGAAGTGAGGCTCCAGGGCTTCCCACAGAGCCGGAGCCAGCGAACACGCAGGGCTGGGAAAGGCGTGACGGGAGCTGCGGAGAACTTTGTGTTTTCAGGCGAATCCTGCCTCGGGCCCGGGCCCGTTCCAGGCTGTTCCTCATCTGCGGCTTTCCCCTCACACAGCCCGGGGGGCCCTGAGAGCGCGGGCGAGGCTGCTGCCGGCTGCACAGCCCGCCCCGCTGCCATTGGCTGATTCTGCCGTCACTCCTCGTTCTCGCCCGCTGATTGGGCAGAGTGGGGACGAGCCCGGCCCCGGGGCCAAAGGCGCCATTGTGGCAGCGTCTGTGCGGGTCCGGCAGCGGCGGCAGCGGCGGCCGGCAGCAGCAGCGGCCGGCCGGCGCCCGGTGAGGCGGCCCCCAGCGCAGGTGGGAGCTGCGCTCGGTTCTGGGGGCCTCGGGGAGTCTCTACTCTGCCCAATTAACACGCGAGAACGGGGAGTGACAGCAAAATCAGCCAATATAAGCGAGGGGCGGGCTCTGCACCCGGCAGGGTCTTCCCTCCCTTTCCCGAGCTCCGCCATTTCTCGGAAACCGCCGGAGGAGCGGCGCCCGCGCTGGGCCCGGCCCGGGCATCGGGCCAAGGAACCGCTGCTGCCCTGAACCGCCGGGAGCTCGGGGTGAGCGGGAGCTGAGGGCGGTGGGAGCTGGGGGTGAGTTCGGGATGGAGCCGGGACCCACCTGGAGCCCCGGCAGGAGCCCGAGGCGGGCAGGGGATGTTTGCGAGAGGCCCCGGGGCTGTGCGGGAAAATTCACATCACCAGAGTTTTGTGTGCACAAAGGAGACAGAGGAGTCCTGTAAAAGTGACTTTACTGATGAAAAAAGGGAGAGGCCGTGCGGCATTTGCCACGGGGTCTCTAAAACGCAGCTCCTTTTTATCCTCATTGTCCCGGCCGCATCTCCCTCTCCCTTTCCCCACTGGCTGAGGCACTTGGAAGGTTCAGACTTCCCGATCCCCCTGCTGCATGTTCTCCTTAATATGCACCCTTCCTTTAGTATCACATCTGATATTCACGGCTCTGTTAAGTGTTTCTCCTTCTCGAAGTTCAGGAATTGAACAGGATCTTGGCTTCGCAGCAGTCTGTGTCAATTAATAACGTTTTCAGAAACTGAAGATTTCTCCCATTGCTTTCTCGTGTACAAGTCCCTGGCCCTTTCCCTAAGCAGATTTACTCATCGACCCTGTTTGCTCTTCCTGGGTCCTGTTCGGTTTTGGGATTGTTCTCAGTGCCCTCACTGCCTGTCCTTTTGTAGCCGTTTCTGGATCAGGAGGCCTGGCTGCCCCTGCATCCCCTTGCTCAGCTGCTGAATGAGCTGCACTCAGCAAGGTGTCGTGCATGGGAAAAAGGTGAGAGTTGCTGCAACACATTCAGAGGAGGAACAGCATTTCTTTAAGCCATGGACTGCGAAGAACAGCCAAAACGAGTCCTATTCCCATCGTTTCTACATTTACACTGGAATGTGATCTACTCTCTTACTTCGTTTTTTATCTGTAATTTAATTTTCCACAAATTTTGCCTTGTTCCTGGGCGTGGTTTGGACGGGAAGAAGGTCAGAAGCAGGATCTGTCTGGTTGATTATTATTTCAGGGACATCTGGTTGTCTAATTCTGTAATTCAAATGATAAATGGGTACTTTGCCCCAGCTGTGTTAATTTGCATTTCTAAAGCTCCTCTTCCTGTGGCCTGGAACCAATGCTTGTCTTGCAGAGCATGCATTGCATGACTCACACGTGGCCCTCCGTGATCTGCTTTTAACTTGATATCTTTAGTGTCAGAGAGTCAGGGCATTATTTGATTCTGGCCAGGATGTGTGATGGAAATAATTTCATCTATGCATTGCCCAAGTGTGCAGAGAAAATCATTTCATGACACGTGAGCTTTACTAGTTTAGCTCCTAAACTTTATACAGTGTGAACCCACTGAAGCCCATTGGTTTAATGTATATTGCTTCCAATTTGCCTAGTCCTCACTGTGTGGTTTCCTATTGCACCCGGATTTCTCCTCTTCGGATGTTAATTAGGTCTGCACTCCTGGATGTCCTTCTTAGCGTTTTCTAGACCAGGTGTCTCCAGGTGTGGCTTGGGGCTGTGTCTGGGATGGATGTTCCTTGGTGTTTCCAGATGGTCCTTGATGTTTTGTTGATGGTTGTTATCTTGGTGGGTATCTTTTGGGCCATTCCCCCTCTGTTGAGATGTTAAACTCATCTCTGTGGAATGGTGTAACATCCCTTAAAAAAACCTCTTTAAAATTCCTTTCCCCAAGGCTAAGGCAAGCAAAGCCAGAGTAGGGAAAGAAAATTTTAAAAAAATTAAACTAGGTATATTTTCCAACACCTGCCCGTTTTTTTTTGTGATTTTCGCATCTCCCCCAGCCCAGTGTGTGAGTGTGATTGAGAGGCAGAGTGGAATTGTGCCGTTGTGTTCCCTGCAGCTGTGGCAGTGCAGGCACAGAAAGCAGCCAAGCTGCAGCAGTGGCAGCAAGGATTGGCCCCAGGGGCTGGAGATGCCACAGGAGGGTGCCCAGGCAGAGGATTTGAGCAGAGCGTGTGTGGGCAGGCCCAGGGGCTGCCCCCGCTGTGGAGCCCTGGCTGCTGCTGCGGTGCCTTCAGTGCAGGCTCAGTGGGGCTCCCGTGCTGCTGCTGCAGCCGGGAAGTGCAAATGTGCGGGGCTGGAGAGCCCCTGAGCCCGGGGTGAGGGGTCCCCCCGTGCTGAGCTGTGCTGGGGCTGTTTCTGTGCTCAGGGACACTTGGGGTGGGCCACGGCACTTGGCCACCAGTGGTGCTTCTCTGCACTCCTCAGGCAGAGTGTAAGTCTTGGTCTAATTCCTTTCCTTAACCACAGCGTGTCTTGGAACTCTTTTCCCTTCTCCTGCCCTTGCAGACCCATCCATAAACACATTTTGTCCCTCAGGCCAGGGAACGTCTCCTCAATCTCTCCTGTCCTGGCTCTGGAGCTCTGTCACTTGAATGCAGCCATGGGTTTGTTCCCAGCCCCTGTGCAGGCTGTTCAAACAGGAGGCTGGGTTCAACCCTTCCCCTGTCCTCAATTCTAAATCCTCCTGTGCCACTGAACAAGTTTCATTCTGTAATCACTGAGCACTGCTCATCCATGTAGAGGCTCTTTTGGTTATCAGAGCTTTAACTTGGTGCCAGATTTGAACAACAGGAGATCCTCCTGCCTTCAGTTTTTGGGCCTCAGGTCCTATTGAAGATGTGGCTGCACAATTCTATAGAAAAAAAGGCCGCTTTTGCCACTGGCTTAAATATTTTAGCACAATAATTTCCTTGGCATGGCCCTGTTTATGATCCACTTACAATTCTCATTTCTTTTCTGAGTCTGGTAGAGCCATTGCTGCAGCATCAATCATTTGTTTTTTTAATTTTCTAAAGTTGTGGTTTTTTTCCTCGTTCTTTATCACAACATGGAGGCTATCTGGGCTTAAAAAGTCATTCTGTGTTCTTGCTTGAACAGTGCATCTTCAATCCACGTCCGGCAATTTCATATCAATTCTTAGACTTCTTGCAACTCCTTTTTAGTTTTGGATTACTTCTGAGATTCCCTGGTCCCTGTCTGAGTCTATACATCACAAAATTCAGTCAAAGTATTTTCCAGGTATTTAAACGTTTTCCTCCACCATTTGTGCTTTTTTTTTCAAATACTCAAAGATGCTTTTTAGCCTGGACATTCAGCCATTTCACAGAAGCTTCTTCTACCACTTCTTCTTGTCCTCCTTATTGGAGCAAGTCATCCACATCCTGCATTAATGCAATGGCTTAATGGGATGAGGTAAATTCTTGTGATATTTTCTGCAAGACTTGCCCCAATCAGGCTGGTGCTTCCATGCATCCCTGTACAAGGACTGTCCATGTCTTTGCCATTTTCCCTCCTGCCTCTTGTTCCCACTCAAAGCAAAATTCAGTTGACCGTCATGTGTGAGTGGGCATCCCCAGAAAGCATCTTTGCCATCAAGTGCTGAATGGTGTCAGTGTGAGGAGGGAACCTGGTTCAAGATGGTGTAAGGGTCTGAGACCCCTTGGGTGCTGGGGCCCCCTTAATATGCACCCCACTTTTTTATAGCTTACAGTATCCATGGGTCTGTTAACTCTTTGTTGTTCTGAAAGTTCATTAATTTAGCAGGACCTTGGCTGGGCGGCAGTCTGTGTGGTCAATTAACAACATTTTCTGAACCTGGTGGCTTCTGCTGTCACTTCCTTACGTACACGTCCCTGGCCCTGTCTCCAAGCGGATTCCCAGCATCTGTTTGTAAAGACACTTTCCTGTTCTTCCTTCCACGGGGGTCCAGGCAGAGCCGCAGCTCCCGGCGTTCCCCACCTGCGCCCCCCGGGCCCCAGCGCCCCCCGCGAGGGGAATTTGGGGAGGTGGGAGGGGGCAGCGCCAAGGCCGGGCCCCCCGCGCTGCCGGGGCGGGAGCGGCTGCAGTGGGGACCGAGTGCGGGCGGGAGCGGCCGAGAGCCCAGCGCTGCCCCAGCCCGACTGCCCCAGCTCCATCCCTGCCCCTGCGCTGGGATGCTGCGGGGTTGGGGGAAGAGGGAGCCGGCAGTGGCTGCTGGGCCTGGGGGCAGCAGGGGCAGGGAAGGAGAAGCAGGGCTGAAGAAGAAGATGGTCAAAGTCTGCACGTGGGAGGAGAAGGTGGGGTTGGGCAGGAGAAGGAGGAAGAGTAGGAGGAAGAGGATTGTGAGAAACAGTAGGGACACAGGAGGAGGAGGAGCCGAAGCAGGAAGCAGCACAAGGTTCCACCCCTCCCTGTAGCTGCAGCTTGTCTCCCAGTTCCAGGAGCCTTCTCCCCCCCGCATGCAGCAGGTTACAGGGGAAGGGGATCCATGACTCACAATGGTGAATTTTGGTTTTTCTGAGCTTTATTGGGCTAAATGTTGGTGCTTTGGTTTTTTTATGGGGCCTGAATCTTTAATATTTTGCAGGAGCTTTTGGCTGAATCTGGCTGATTGGGGAGATTTTGATCTGTGTTAAAATGTTTGGAGGATTTTTTGGGCTGAGTCTTGGTGTTTGTGAAGTTCGTAGAGACCCAAGATGCCCACTGATTCCCTAAGATGAACTTGGGCAAGGAGGAAACCCCAGTCCAAGGCAATTTCTTCTTGTTTTTTCCCCGAACCAGGCTTTTTCGTTCCCAAGTCGTGGGCAGATGGAGGAGGAGGGAAAGCCCCGAAGATCCCTCAGGAGGAGGGGCTGCAAACCCGGCCCAGGGAGCTGCGAAGAGGAAAGGCCCTCCCTGAGCCGGGAAGGCAGCCAGAGATCCAGGCAGAGCTCAGAGCTGGTGGAGAAGCCTCATGGAGGGGAGAAGCCCCACGAGTGCTTGGAATTTTGGAAGGATTTCTGCCACAACTCCCAGCTGATGCAACACCAGAGGAGCCACACTGGGGAATGGCCCTACAAGTGTGGGGAATGTGGAAAGAGCTTCAGCGACATCTCCATCCTGCTGCAGCACCAGGTGACCCACACAGGGGAAGGTTCGTACACCTGTTTGGAATTTGGGAAGAGCTTTGGATGGAGCAACAATCTGAGAGTCCACCAGCGCATCCACACCGGGGAGAGGCCCTACGAGTGTCCTGAGTGTGGGAAGAGGTTTCAGACCAGTTCCAATCTCCTGAAACACAAGCAGATTCACACAGAGGAGAGGCCCTTCTGCTGCCCTGACTGCGGGAAGGGATTCAAGCAGAACTGCCACCTCATCAGACATCGGTGCATCCACACTGGGGAGAGGCCCTACGGGTGTCCTGAGTGTGGGAAGAGCTTCTCCACGAGCTCTAACTTGACCCGACACCAACGGAGGCTCCACTAAGGGAAGCCCTGTGAGTGCCCCGAGTGTGGGAAGAGCTTCGTGCTCTGCTCCAGCTCCATCCCCCGTGGGAGGATCGGTGTTGGATGATCCCCAGTGACCCCGTTGGGCAGAGCCCTGGTGATCCGTGGTCCTGGTGACCACCGTTGGGTGGGGGGATGGGGTTTGAAGAGATTTATTTCCCTTCTCCTTGTGCTGCTGTGATTTGGTTGGTAGTAAATTCATTCGCTGTGCCTGGGCTGGGTGTGTTGTTCCTGTTTTGCTGTTTGGTGAGGATCTCTCCCCATCCTAACCTGATCCAGGATGTCTCGATTAAATTTTCTCCCCACTATTCCAGCTGGAGAGGGGCAGGGTCAGAGTGGCTTTGGTGGGTGTCTGGCATCGGGCCAGCATCACCCAGGCCATGGGCACCCCTGAGATCCCCGTGTGGTGATGCATTCCCCCACTTCTAGAGCAAGTGCTGACCCAAACCATGGCCAGGATTAAGCACGGTTATGAGTGGAGCCCGCTCTCTTGTGACCCCATCAACAGAAATCCAATAGGAGACCTTGGAGCTCCCCTGGGCCACCGTGGGCTGTGACCAGCAGTGTCCCTCTGAGGGGACCTCTCAGCCAGCAAACCCTCGGCTTTGCTGTGCCTGGAGGATCATGGAAACACGACGTGTCCTGGGCCGGTCCCCTCACTCCTCAAGGCCCGATCATTCAGGCAGTGGGAGATGCAAAAACATGTGAAGGGAGGATTTCACTGAGCCCTGAGGGGAATTTTTCACAGGTACCTTGCTTGCACGGACTGTTCATGTGTGAATTTTTCACAGGTACCTTGCTTGCGCTGACTGTTCATGTGTGTGTGCATGTCCCTGGACATACGCTATAGCAAATCTGGGAGAAACACTGCTTTCCTGGATGTGGAAGTACCGTGGATATCTAAGTCAGGCTTGTAACCATGGTTCAGTTATAGTTATAGACTTAATTAAATGCTTCTAAGTGTTGTACTTTTCCTAAGTTGTTAAATGGAAGTCATAAACTAAGTGTTGTTTTTCTATTAAGTTGCTAAGTACAGCATGGAAGGTATAGCTATAAGTTAGGTTAAATACTGCTAAGTGTTATTTCTCTGTTGAATTGTTAAGGTTAAGTTATAAGTTAAGTTAGATATAAGTTCAGTGTTGTTCCTCTGTTGAATTGCTAGGCCTAAGGTATAAGTTAAGTTACAAATTAAGGTAGAAGTTGAAATGCTGCTCGGTGTTGTTAAGTTTTTAGGCCGTGTTCCTTTTAATCCTCCCCCACACTGCCTTGTGTCCCATGCACCTGAACACAGCACACGCCCACCCACACTTCCCCAGAGATTTCTCAGTTCATTTCTTTTGGTTACCTGGATTTTGTTTGATTTTGTTGTTGCTTGTTTTCCCTTGTTGTGCCTTAGCTGTTCTGTAGGCAGTAGAGTAAATCTTGTCAATAAACTTGCTGTGCTTTGTCACTTAATATTAAATCTGACTTTTGTTCATGCCCTTTCCAGCAATCTCATTCATGAGAGCACCACAGTGTCCCGCATCACCGAGGGCCCTGACACCCCCCCGTGTCACGAAGGGCCACACGCGGCACCCAACAGCAGAGGGACAGCCTGGAAGCAGCACAGAGCACCCCGGACTCGTGGCCTTGTAGCCCCTGCCGTGCCCAGAGCCCTGTCTGCAAACCAGCAGGACTCCGGTGAACGTGTGTGCTCCCCCTAGGGACCCCCAACCCAGTGTCACTCTGCCCTCGAACAGCTGCTCCCAGTATTCCCAATAAAGCTTCAGTCTGTCTGGCCCTGTTTGTTGGGGGGCCAGTGGAGAAGAGTTGGAGGGACCCCGCGGGGGGAGCCATGATTTGGGGGGACAGAACGGGCACTGGCATGGATTGGGAATGGGGACCCTCAGCAAAGGTCGTGTTCCTCCATTCTCACCCTGCTCTGGGGGGGCCTTAGGGAGGAACCCGAACCCCAACATGGCACTTCACCCACCCCAAAGGTGCCTGAAACCCCCTAAGCCTCCAAAGGAATCTGAGGAGGGGCACATGGGGGGTGCCCAGAGCCTGGCCAAGAGCCCAGCACTGCCCCAGCCCGACCTGCCCTGGCTCAATCCCAACTCCTTCCATGGGATGACATGTTGTTGGTAAAACGGACGGGACAAGGATGGGTGGTGGGCCCAGGGGGGAGCAGGAGAAGGGATGGACGTGGAGGAGGAGGGCAAAGGAAGGAGCAGGAGAAGGGTCAGAAAGGAACAGGAAGAGGATGCATGGGACTAGAAAGGAAGAGAAGTGGGACCCCTACCAATGCAATTTGGGGATTCCAGCCCCCTCCCCCACTCTATGGCTGTCCCAGCTTCGTTTTTCCCATGCTCATCCATCTCTTCCCCACTGCCTCCCAACCCACCACCTCCGTCCCGTTTTGGGGGTTCCACACCCCATCCTCCTTACTCTGGAGGTCCCATACCCCCTATCTCAAAATACAGGCACTTCATTGCCACCTTTTCTTAGAAGAAATGCCTGAGGTTTGGGATTTTTGGGGTGTGGTTTTGGAGATGGACAGCTCTGTCTGGCTTTCCCCTCCCTGCTGTGCCCTGGGGTCCCCAAAGCCCTCAGCAAGCCCCAAGGGCCTCTCAGGAACCCTCAACTCCCTCAAACACAGCATCTCTCACAGCCCCTGCATGCTCCCCCCATGGCACTGGCCGTGGCCATGTCCCCACTTGTCACTGGCCATGTCCCACCGTGTCCTCACCCATGGCTGTGTCCCCACCATGTTTCCATTGCTGTCATTGTCCCCCACCTCTCCATCCATGTCCATGTCCCCACAAATGGCTACCGCCTCCTCCATGTCCATTTGTCCCCAAGCCACTCTCCCTGTTTGTCTCTCGCCATGTCTCCTTCCCCCCATGTCCCCACCCATGTCTCAATTCAGTGCCTTTATTTTTACCCCGGTGTTGGATGTTTTAAAAAGATTGAGAGAAATCAAAAGCAAATCAAGGCCAAAATAAAAGGATTTCTGTGTCTGCGCCAGCTGTCCACGTGCTAGGGTGGGATGGAAGGACCTCCAAAATCTTGGTCATTGCCCCAGTCCATCACCATTTTCCTGAAGAAGACACCCTTTAGTAATAGAAAATCAAAAATGTCAGATCACTGAGGCTGGAAAAGACCTCCTAGACCATTCAGCATCTGAATGCACACAGAAGACAGGATTGAACACAGAAGATTTTCTGGCGTCGAAAGCCAACAAATCCAATCTCCCCAATGAATTCCCAGTGTCGCTTTGAATCCCAATGGATGTTCCTGCCCCTGCGTAAATCCAGGTGCCCACATGGAGACAGGATGATGCAGAGCAGCCACAGCCAGGTGTCTTCCCAACATGGATCACCAGGACCATGGATCACCAGGACTCTGCCCAACGGGGGTCACCGGGGGTCATCCCACACCAATCCTCCCATGGGGGTTAGAGCTGGAGCAGAGCACGAAGCTCTTCCCACACTCGGGGCACTCACAGGGCTTCCCTTAGTGCTGTCTCCGCTGGTGTTTGGTCAAGTTTGAGGTGTCTGAGAAGCTCTTCCCACACTCAGGAAACTCGTAGGGCCTCTCCCGGTGTGGATGTGCCAGTGCAGAATGAGGGTGGAGCTGTGCTTGAACCCCTTCCCACATTCAGGCGCAGCGGAAGGGCCTCTCCTCTCTGTGAATCCGGCTCATGTAGGAGGAGATTGGAGATGGTGTGAAACCTCTTCCCACACTCAGGACACGCGTAGGGCCTCTCCCCAGTGTAGATGCGCTGGTGAACTCTGAGGTAGGACATCCACCCGAAGCTCTTCCTACATTCCAAGCAGGTGTAGGGCTGTTCCCCAGTGTGGATAACCTGGTGCTGCATCAGATCAGATATTGTCCAGAAACTCTTCCGCATTTTCCACACTCGTAGGGCTTTTCACCAGTGTGGATCCTCTGGTGCTGGATCAGGCTGGAGCTGTCTCTGAATCCCTTCCCACATTCCCCACACTCGTAGGGGCGTCTCCCCAGTGTGGATACTCTGCTGCTGGATCAGCTCACAATTGCACCTGAAACCCTTCGCACATTCCAGGCACTCGTGGGGCTTCTCCCCTCCATGAGGCTTCTCCACCAGCTCTGAGCTCGGGCTGGATCTCTGGCCACCTTCCCAGCTCAGGGGAGGGTCTTTCCTCCTCGCAGCTCCCTGCACTGGGGTTACAGCTCCTCCTCGTGAGGGATCTTTGGGACGTTTCCTCCTCCTCCATTCCCCCATGACTCGAAAATGGAAAATCCTGTGATAGGGAAAAAAACAAGAGGAAATGCCAACTTGGGCTGGGGGTTTGTCCTTGCCCAAGTGCACATCAGGGAAAACATCGGCAATCTTGTGTCTACAAGAACTTAACAAACACCAAGATTCAAACCAAAAATTCTCTAAATCTCAAGACACGGATGAAAAATCTCCCAAACAGGCAGATTCGTCAAAAATCCCATCCAAAATATAGTCAAGCCCCTGCAAAAAAAACAAGCACCAACATTTTAGGCCAACAAAGCTCAGAAAGCACCAACATTTAACCCAATGAAAGCTAAGAATCACCAAGTTTCATCCCTGCTGAAAATGGTGGGATCCCCTGTCCAGTCGAGCTTGCAGATACAAGGAGGGTGGAACTTGTGCTGCTTCCTGTTTCTCCCTCCTCCTATGTCCCTTCCCTTCCTCACACTCCTCTTCCTCCTATTCCTCCTCCTGCTGCCCAATCCCACCTTCTCCTCCCATGTGCAGACTTTGACCATTTTGTCCTTCAACCCTGCTTCTCCTCCCCTTCTCCTGCTGTCCCCAGGCCCAGCACCCACTGCCGGCTCCCTCTTCCCCCAAACCCGCAGCATCCCAGCACAGGGGCAGGGATGGAGCTGGGGCAGCTCGGGCTGGGGCAGCGCTGGGCTCTCGGCCGCTCCCGCCCGCACTCGGTCCCCACTGCAGCCGCTCCCGCCACGACAGTGCGGGGGGGGCCCAGCCTTGGCGCTGCCCCCTCCCACCTCCCCAAATTCCCCTCGTGGGGGGCGCTGGGGCCCGGGGGGCGCAGGTGAGGTCCAGATGGGGAACGCCGGGAGCTGCAGCTCTGTCTGGACACTGCTGAGCCATCAGCGCCATCCAGGGCAGGGGCAGCGAGTGGAGCTGAAGGTGCCTCACCCAGTTTGGCTGATCGGCTCCCTTGGGGGTCGGCAGCACCGGGCATGGATTGGGCACCCGAGAGTGACCAGGAGACAGACGAGTGACACATCAGGGGGGCTGTGAAGAGTCGGGAGCCAGAGAGCACTGAAAATCTCACCAGTGACTACACTGGGATCTTCGGGGACTAAACATGGCAGGGCACCCACGGAGGGGAGAAGGGGAAAGCCAGGAAGGGCTCCTGCTAAAAGGGATGATGATCCCAAAATATCTCAGAAGGGTCCCTTGGGAGCATGTTGAGGGAGTTTGCACATTCTCCCAGAGGTAATCAAGGACATGGACACCCAGGGGGGCAATAAGGGAAATCCAGAAGGGATTGAGACAGCAGTATTCAGGGGATGAGTGGGAAAGATGAGCTGGTGTGTTTTATTCCACCAGTGCTAGAAGATGTGGGGGATGGGTTTGAAATGCTGGAGCTTTTCTTTATTCCTAATTCTAATTGTAATTTTCCTGAGAAGTGATTTGATGGCTAATTTAGGAATACAAATAAATATTGTAATGGTGATACAGAGTTGTGCCTTTGTCTGGCACATGTCTGGCAAGGCCTATGCTGAAGCGAACCCAGAAGTGTGGCCAGCTCCAGGAAAAGAGGGAAAATTAGATATGGAGCCTCTCCAAAGTACTTTGACACAAACAGGACAAGTGGTGTCTAAAAGCAATACCCTATTCCAAGGGAGGGAAGGAAGGGCTCACAGCCTGTTATTGAGTCCCTGCTAAAGGCAGGGCTTTTGGAGCCATGCTCCTGTCCTGCCAGTCAAGAAATCAGATGGAATTGATAGAATGGTGCAGGACCTAAAAACAATAAATGAGATTATTAAAACCAGGCACCCCACAGTCTCAGATTCTTAGACGGTCTTGAACCAGGTTCCCTCCTCACGCTGCCACCATTCAGCACTTTATGCTAAAGATGCTTTCTGGGGATGCCCACTTACACAGGATGCTAAACTGCATTTTGCCTTTGAGTGGGAACAAGAGGTAGAAGGGAAAATGGTAATGACATGGACAGTCCTTCTGCAGGGATGCATGGAAGCACCAGCCTCATTCAGGCAAGCCTTGCAGAAAATACCACAAGAATTTACTCCACCCCAGGGATTGGGTTAATGCAGGATGTGGATGACTTGCTGCAATCAGGAGGACAAGAAGTGATAGAAGAAGCCCCTATGAAATGGCTGAATGTTCAGGCTAAAAAGCATCTTTGAGTATTTGAATAAAAAGTGCAAACGGTGGAAAAAATGGTTAAATATTAGGAATTTTGAGGTGTATTGACCCAGAGGAGGACCAGGAAATCTCAGAAGTAAGGTTACCCAGCACTAAAATGGAGCTGGGACAATTCTGAGGATTACCAGGCAATAG
The DNA here is from genome assembly GCA_034336665.1 of Luscinia megarhynchos. Classification (NCBI taxonomy): domain Eukaryota; kingdom Metazoa; phylum Chordata; class Aves; order Passeriformes; family Muscicapidae; genus Luscinia; species Luscinia megarhynchos. The sequence goes on along the minus strand of JAPFBE010000122.1, from coordinate 9,204 downwards.
CTTGACCTGGATGGAGGACTCTCTGTTTTAGCCAGAACACTGTATGACTTATTAATCCCACATAGACTCAACATTGTGCTATGGACACGCCAAACAGCAAAACTTCAGAAAACGAAATAAAACCAAAATGATCGGTTCCCCAGTCATGGCTCTTTCAGACTCAGAAATCTGAAGTGTTTGTGGATGTCAAACAGTGCCATGAGAAAGGAATCCTTGTGCTAAAACATTTAACCCACTGTTCAGAGTGGCCTCACTGCCTGCAGAATTATGCAGCCACAGCTTTAATTGGACCTGAGGCCCAAGAAATGAAGGCAGGAGGATCTCCTGTTGCTCAAGTCTGGCACCAAGTTAAAACTCTGATAACCAAAAGAGCCCCTACATGGATGAGCAGTGCTCAGTGATTACAGAATGAAACTTGTTCAGCGGCACAGGAGGATTTAGAATTGAGGACAGGGGAAGGGTTCAACCCAGCCTCCTGTTTGAACAGCCTGCACAGGGGCTGGGAACAAACCCATGGCTGCATTCCAGTGACAGAGCTCCAGAGCCAGGCTGGGAGAGATTGAGGAGACATTCCCTGGCCTGAGGGACAAAATGTGCTCATGGATGGGTCTGCAAGGGCAGGAGAAGGGAAAAGAGTTCCAAGACACGCTCTGGTTAAGGAAAGGGAATTAGAGCAAGCGCAGTTACCGCCCGCATGCTCAGCTCAACCGGCGGAGCTGTGTGTGCTTGGAAGAGTCTGGCACTGAAATGCCCTGAGCAGGAAGGCTCAAATATCTGCTGCTGACAGCATGGCAGCTAACAGGGTGGCAAAAGCAATTCTGATCTCTTCAGCAATCACTGGATCACTTATTAAGGTATTTCAAAAACAAGTATTTCCAAGATAAGGGAATGTGGAAGCAACAGACTGAGATGGGGAACTCATTGTACAGGAAAGATCCTTCAGGGGGTTAGGCTGCTTTAGGAATACAGCGGGACCTCCACAAGCCCTGGCACCCCCAGAGCTCAGGTCAGCTAGAAAGAATGAATGGGGAAATAAACAAACTCATTTAGAAGCTGGTGATAGAAAACAAGATGCCATGGGTTTGGCTTTTGCCATGGGCAAGAATAAGAGCTAGAGCCAGGGCAGATATTCAATTGTGCCCCTTGGAATTGCTGTTTGGAATTCCTTACCCTGCCAATTCTCCACCTAGTGGGGGTGCAGATAAGGGATGTGTATTTCAAACAGTCTGTGGCCACAATCCTGTCTCCTGTGAAATCTCTCCCACAGGAAGCTGGCCTGGCACACAGCCTGCCCTGGCACTTTGCTGTTCCCAACATCCAACCAGGACATTGGGTCCTGCCTAAGGGGTGCAGAGAAGCACCACTGGTGGCCAAGTGCCTTGGCCCATCCCAAGTGTCCCTGAGCACAGAAACAGCCCCAGCACAGCTCAGCACGGGGGGACCCCTCACCCTGGCCTCAGGGGCTCTCCAGCCCCGCAGATTTGCACTTCCCGGCTGCAGCACCAGCATGGGAGGCCCCACTGAGCCTGCACTGAAGGCAGCTCAGCAGCAGCCAGGGCTCCACAGCGGGGGAAGCCCCTGGGCCTGCCCACACATCCTCTGCTCAAATCCTCTGCCTGGGCACCCTCCTTTGGCATCTCCAGCCCCTGGGGCCCATCCTTGCTGCCAGTGCTGCAGCTTCGCTGCTTTCTGTGCCTGCACTGCCACATCTGCTGGGGAACACAACGGCACAATTCCACTCTGCCTCTCCATTACACTCACACACTGGGCTGCCTGGGATTCGATTGCTGGAAAATATACCAACTTCAAATTTTTTGAAGTCTCATTTCATTTCTCTGGCTTCGTTTGCCTTTGCCTGGGGGAAAGTAATTTTAAAGGGTTTTTTTCACCACTCAAGAGAGATGAGTTTAACATCTCAACAGACTGGGAATAGCCCAAAACATCACCACAAAGGTAACAACCATCAACAAAACATCAAGGACCATTAGCAAACCTCAAGAAACACCCACCTGAGAGACTGCTGGAGGCACCTGGACTGGAAAAGGCTGAGAAGGAAATCTAGGAGTGGGGACCTAATTACCATCAGAGAAGAAATCTGGGTTCAACAGGAAAGGAAATACTAAGAACTACCCAACTTAGAAGCGTTGAATACCTAACCAATGGATTTCAATGGGTTCAGCTGGATGAAACTTATGAAAAAATCTCAGAAAACTCACGTGCCATGGAATGATGTTCTCTTCACACCCGGGCTATGCGTGGATAAAATTATTTCTGTCGCACATCCTGGCAAGAATCAAGTCATGCCTTGACTCTTTAAGACTAAAATATCAAGTAAAAAGCAGATTAGAAGGGGGCCACGTGTGAGTCATCCAATGGCTGCCCTGGAACAGTAGCACTGGTTTCAGGCAACCAGGAGAGGAGCTTTGGAAATGCAAGTTAACACTGATGAGGCAAAGTACCCATTTATCATTTGAATTACAGGATTACAAGCTGTTCTCTAAATAATAACCAATCAGACAGATTGAGCTCTTCACCTTCCTGCCGACCCAACCACGCCAAGCAAGAAGGCAACATTTGAGGAAAATTAAATGACTGAAACTGATGTTCGCAAATAGATTATAACCATGAAGTGGTGAAAGAAATAAAAACGGAAATAAGAAAGGGACTCATATTCCAGTGAACGGGACACGCTTTCATGATTCCCTGGCTGACCATGACCATAAACGAATGCTGTTCCTCCTCTGATGTGCTGCAGCAACTCTCTCAACTTTTTCCCATGCACGACACCTTGCTGAGTGCAGCTCATTCAGCAGGTGAGCAAGGGGATGCAGGTGGCAGCCAGGCCTCCTGATCCGGAAATGGCTACAAAAGGAGAGGCAGTGAGGGCACTGAGAATAATCCCAAAACCAGAGAGGACCCAGAAAAAGAGATTGAGTCAATAGTAAGTAAAAGATTGTAGAGAGAGTTCTTGAGGAAAGAAGAGGACGGAGGGAAAGCAGTAAGAACAATATCGTAGTGGGGGTGCATATTAAATGTGACATGCAGCAGGAGGATCGGGACGTCTGAACCTTCCAAGTACCTCAGCCAGTGGGCAAAGGGAGAGACGCGGCCAGGAAAATGAGGATAAAAAGGACGCTGCGTTTTAGATACCGCATGGTAAATGCCGCATGGCCTCTCCCTTTGTTCATCAATAAAGTCATTTTTACAGGACTCCTCTGTCTTCTTTGTGCACAAAAATCTCTCACCACGTGAATTTTCCCGCACAGCCCCAGGGCCTCTCTCAAACATCCCTTGCCCGCCTCGGGCTCCTGCCGAGGCTCCAGGTGGGTCCCGGCTCCATCCTGTACTCACCCCCAGCTCCCACCGCCCTCAGCTCCCGCTCACCCCGAGCTCCCGGCGGTTCAGGGCAGCAGCGGGTCCTTGGCCCGATGCCCGGGCCGGGCCCAGCGCGGGAGCCGCTCCTCAAGCGAGGGTTCCGCGAAATGGCGGAGCTCGGGGAAAGGGAGGGGAGTCCGTGCCGGGTGCGGAGCCCGCCCCTCGCTTATATTGGCTGATTCTGTCCTCAATTCTAAATCCTCCTGTGCCACTGAGCCAGTTTCATTCTGTAATCACTGAGCCATGCTCATCCATTTAGAGGCTCTATTGGTTATCAAAGCTTTAACTTGTTGCCAGACTTGAACAACAGGAGATCCTCCTGCCTTCATTTCTTGGGCCTCAGGTCCCATTAAAGCTGTGGCTGCACAATTCTGCAGGCCGTGAGGCCACTCTGGCCACTGGCTTAAAGACTTTAGCACAAGAATTCCTTTGGCATGGACCTGTTTCACATCCACATGCAGTTCAAATTTCCTTTCTGAGTCTGGAAGAGCCATGGCTGGGGCACCAATCATTTTCTTATTTTTTATTTTCTTAAGTTTTCTGTTTCTCATGTCCATACAACACTGCCACTATTTGGGTTTAAACAGTCACACAGTGTTGTGGCTGGAACAGGGAATCCTCAATCCATGTCCTGCAATTCCCTGTTAATCCTCAGAATTTTCCCAGGTCCATTTTATTGCTTCTGAGTGTCCTGGGTCAGTGTTATGACTACTCCTCTCCCTGCCACCCCCCCACCTCTGTTGGCACGGGCTGCTGCCGCCTCCCCGCCCGGGCGGGCGCCCGGCTGCTGGGCTGCTGCTGCCTGCTGCTTTAGCTGCTGCTGCTGCTGGCCTGCTGCTGCTGCTTTTGCTGCTGCTTTTGCCGCTTTGGCTGCCGCTTTTTTCCCCTAGCTTTTGCCCCAGCTTCTCCTGCCCCCAGCTGCTCCCCCTTTTTCTCCCTTCTTCCCCTCATCCCGAAGATCTGCACCGGCTCCGGACGGAGGGATCTGAACATCAGAGACTGCGTCTGGAAGCCTGCCACAGAAGCTTTGCACCCTTCCCAGCAGGGACTGACTGAGCTCGTCCATCCCTCAGCTCACCTTGGTGAAAACGTTTTGTGTCATCTGGGGATTGTTCTGTCCTGGTGTTGGGAAGTGTTTTGTTAAAATAAACAAGTTTTTTCCACTTTTTTCCCTCGGAGGAAGTTCTTCCCGAACCCGGTAGTGGGAGGGGAAGGAGTTCTGGGGGTTTATTTTCCTAGGGGGACTCCTTTGCGAGATATCTCCCGTAAATTTGTCCTAAACCAGGACAAATCTTGGCATAACGTTAGGGGCACGAGGAAGTGGAAAAAACTTTATTACCTTGTAACTGTGTATTGGTATAGATTTAAAATGTTTTTTGGGATGGAAGCTGGTATGTGGTTTTGGATACTAGGGTTTTTGAGGTTTTAATACCTCTCTGGTCTCTGGGGTTATTTTTCCTATCCGGAAATAGCTCCAGTACTGTCCCATATTTGTAGTTTTTATACTAGAGGGATAATGACCAAAATATTTATCGGACTGGGCTTGGTTGCGATGGCTTGTAAGAGGTTTATAAAGATGCTGGAATCGGTTCCAGGGATATCTTCTGGATCCTGGTTATGGATATGCACTCAGTTTGTTAGAGGGAGAAGAGGGGAGGAGGCTTTTCAGCCTTTGCTTTCCTTTGTCTCCTCTGAATTTTTACATCTTTATTAGAAAATGTGCAGGTTTCCCTGAACACTAAAGAGATTATCTTTCTGATGTTTAATTTAGTAAGCTTTTTATACACTGTTTACAGTTTATATAAAATGAGAGCTGAGATTTCTGGAGGGGTTGGTGTAACTCCTGATTTAGGAGCAAAGCAAAATGTGAAGAGTCCTGAATGGTGTGGGAAATGGCAGGACCTGGGCCAAATGTTAAAGGAATTTTCTGATCCTATAGTTTGGGACTTTCCTCAGGAGAAAAATTCAAAACCCAGCTGAGGTGGTAAAATATTTGAAAGAGAAGTGCCATGATAACCCTAAGGAAAAAAAGATCACTGCAGTGAGCTGGGCCCTAGCGTATGCTTATCGTAGCCTGTTAGATAGTCTAGGACCACAGACAGCAGACAGGGAACACGGAGATAGAATAGTTACCATCCCAGTGACTCAGGATGTAGTAAAGGATTTAGGGCTGTGACAGAGTTTAGATTGCCAGTCCTGCTAGGAGCTGGCAGGGCACAAAGGAATTTCTTCTTGCTTTCACACCAGTTTCACCACAATTTAAAAATAACAATATTGGAAGCAACCCCAAAAGCTTTTATAAAGGTTACTGAGGCCAGTAAGGTGCATCAATGCCATCAGCTCATTCACAATTGTCCTGGGGTTAGTGTTATGACTACTCCTCTCCCTGCCCCCGCCCTGTCTGCATGGAGCTGCCTGCCGCTGGCCGTTCCTCCCCACCCTGGCGGGCTCCCCGGCTGCTGGGGCTGCTGCTGGTCTGCTGCTTTGGCTGCTGCTGCTGCTGGCCTGCTGCTGGCTGCTGCTGCTGCTTTTGCCTTTGGCTGCCGCTTCTTTCCCTAGCTTTTGCCCAGCTTCTCTTGCCCCCGGCTGCTCCCTCTTTTCTCTCCTTCTTCCCTCATCCCGAAGATCTGCACCGGCTCCCGACGGAGGGATCTGAACATCAGAGACTGCCTCTGGAAGCCTGCCAAAGAAGCTTTGCACCCTTCCCAGCAGGGACTGACCGAGCTCGTCCATCCTCACTCACCTTGGTGAAAAATGTTTTGTGTCATCTGGGGATTGTTCTTTCCTGGTGCTGGGAAGTGGTTTTTTTCTGTGTGTTTGTTAAAATATACAAGTTTTTTCCACTTTTTTCCCTCGGAGGAAGTTCTTCCCGAACCCCGGTAGTGGGAGGGGGGAGGAGTTCTGGGGTTTATTTTCTAGGGGATTCCTTGGGAGATATCTCCCGTAATTTTGTCTGAAACCAGGACAAATCTTGGCACTCAACATTAGGGGCACGAGGAAGTGGAAAAAATTTTATTACTTTGTAAACTGTGTATTGGTATAGATTTATAATGTCTTGGGACGGGAAGCCTATGGCTGCTCTGGCACAACGAGTGCATGATTTTGAAGGAAGGCAAGATTAAAGAAGTTCTACCAAAGGAGAGCGCTCCTGTTTCCTGTAGCCAAAATGCCAAACATGATAATGATAATGACATGTCTGACCCTCTTGAGGGAACCTCTAAGACCTATGCCCCGGAAAGAAGAATAATCAGGCTTAGAGGGCCCTGCCTCTAGCCAGGGTGAGGTGAGGGAGAACCGTGTTTTTGGACTGTGTGGATTTCGGTGGCCTGGCACATGAAACCACGGAAGTATAAAGCTTTAGTAGACACAGGAGCACAGTGTACGATAATTCCATCAAGATATGTGGGGAAGAATCCGTTTCTATTGCTGGTGTGACGGGTGGATAGCAGGACTTTACCATAGTGGAAGCTGAAGTGAGTTTAACTGGAAAGGATTGGAAAACATCTTATTGTGACTGGTCCAGAGGCCCCATGTATTTTGGGGATAGATTACCTCGAGTGGGTATTTTAAGGACCCAAAAGGCCTTAAGTGGGGCATTTGGAATAGCTGCAGTGGTGTCAGAGCACATTCGGCAACTGAATACCTTGCCTGGACTATCTGAAAATCCGATTACTGTGGGACTTCTGAAAGGGGAAGAGCAAAGGGTACCAATTGCCACTTCAGTAGTACATCGCCGGCAATATAGGACAACTCGAGATGCTGTGATCCCCATCCATAAGATGATCCGGGAGCTGGAGAGCCAAGGGGTGGTTAGCAAAACCCCACTCACCCTTCAACAGCCCCATCTGGCCTGTGCTGCAAAGCCTGACGGAGAATGGAGACTGACTGTGGACTACCAGCGCGATTGAATGAAGTCACCCCACCACTGAGCTGCCGTGCGGACATGCTGGAGCTCCAGTACGAGCTAGAGTCCAAGGCAGCAAGGTGGTATGCCACCATTGACATTGCCAATGCGTTTTCTCCATTCCTTTGGCTGCAGAGTGCAGGCCTCAGTTTGCTTTCACCTGGAGGGGCGTGCAGTACACCTGGAACCCGACTGCCCCCAGGGTGGAAAGCACAGTCCCACCATCTGCCATGGGCTGATCCAGGCTGCACTGGAAAGGGTGAGGCTCCAGAACATCTGCAGTACATCGATGATATCATTGTGTGGGAAATACAGCAGAAGAAAGTGTTTTGAGAAAGGAGAGGAAATTATCCAAAATCCTCCTGGAAGCCGGTTTTGCCATTAAGAAGAGTAAAAGTTAAGGGACCTGCTCATGAGATCCAGTTCCTAGGTGAAGTGGCAAGATGGAAAGTCAGATTCCCACTGATGTTATTAACAAATCACAGCTATGTCTCCACCCACTAACAAGAAAGAAACACAAAGCTTTCTTGGGTGCTATAGGCTTTGGAGAATGCACATCCCCGAGTACAGTCAGATTGTGAGCCCTCTTTACCAGGTCACTCGGAAGAAGAATGATTTCCATTGGGGCCCTGAACAACAGCAAGCCTTCGCCCCAGATTAAAACAAGAAATTGCCCCATGCAGTAGCTCTTGGCCCAGTTAGGACGGGGCCAAATGTGAAGAATGTGCTCTATTCTGCAGCCGGGAACCACGGTTTGTCTTGGAGTCTGTGGCAGAAGGTGCCTGGTGAGACCCGAGGCTGACCCCTGGGATTTTTGGAGCAGAAGTTACAGAGGATCGGAAGGCAACTATACCCCCAACAGAGAAGGAAATCTTGGCCGCCTATGAGGGAGTCCAAGCTGCTTCAGAAGCGATCGCACATAGCTCAACTCCTTGGCACCTCGACCGCTGTGCTGGGGTGGAGTTCAGAAAAGTTCCTCCACCCACCATGCCACCAGTTCCACATGGAGCAAGTGAATCGCCCTCAACACCAGCCTCGACAAACTCAACACCCGATTTTAGAAATAATTACCAAACTGGCCAGAAGGAAAAGTTTCAGTGTCACGGATGAGGAAGAAGAACCAGTGACCGGCTGAAGAAGCTCCACCATACAACCAGCTACTGGCAGAGGAAGCATCGCTACTTCTATTCACCGATGGTTCTTGCCGCGCACGAGGGATGAACCGAGGTGGAAAGCAGCTGTATGGAGCCCAACATGCGGTAACAGAGGCCACTGAAGGAGAGGGCGATCAAGTCAGCTTGCTGAACTTAAAGCTATTCAACTGGCTCTAGACGCGCAGAAAGAGAATACGGCTGAAACTCTATGTGTACACTGATTCCTGGATGGTGGCCAATGCTCTGGGGATGGTTGAAAATGGAAAGAGGCGAACTGGCAGCCAGAGGAAAACCAGTTTGGGCTGCTGAAGAATGGAAAGACATCGCTACTCGTTAGAGAAAACTACCTGTGAAAGTTTGGCATGTAGACACCCATGTCCCCAGAAGTAGAGCCATGAAGAGCAGCAAAACAATCAGCAGGTCGATCACGCGCAGAGATAGGTGTCAAAGATAGACCTTGACTGGGGAGCACAAGGGTTGTTCCAGCACGATGGGCACATGATGCCTCAGGTCACCAGGGCAGAGAGGCCACCTATAAGTGGGCACGACCGAGGGGTGGATCTTACCATGGACAGCATAACACAAGTTATTCATGACTGTGACACCTGTGCTGCCATCAAGCAGGCCAGCGGTGAAGCCCCTCTGGTGGTGGACGTTGGTCCAGTACAAGTATGGGGAGGCTTGGCAGATTGATTACATCACACTGCCTCAGACCCGCCAGGGTAAACGCGCTGACCATGGTGGAAGCCACCACCGCTGGTTGAGATTCCA
>JAPFBE010001217.1:0-2500 GCA_034336665.1 Luscinia megarhynchos | reverse complement strand
TAACCCTAACTCCTAACTCCTAACTTCTAACTCCCTAACTCCTAACTCCTAACTCCTAACTCTCCCTAACTCCTAACCCTAACTCCCTAACTCCCTAACTCCTAACTCTCTAACCTCTAACTCCTAACTCCTAACTCCTAACTCCTAACCCTAACTCTCTAACCCTTAACTCCTAACTCCTAACCTCTAACTCCCTAACTCCTAACTCCTAACTCCTAACTCCTAACCCCTAACTCCTAACTCCTAACTCCTAACTCCCCTAACTCCCTTAACTCCTAACTCCCTAACTCCTAACTCCTAACCCTAACTCCTAACCTCTAACTCCTAACTCCTGAAACTCCCTAACCCCTAACTCCCTAACTCCCTAACTCCTAACTCCCTAACTCCCTAACCTCTAACTCCCTAACCCTAACCCCTAACTCCTAACTCCTAACCTCTAACTCCTAACTCTAACTCCCTAACCCTTAACTCCTAACTCCCTAACCCCTAACTCCCTAACCCCTAACTCCTAACCCTAACTCCTAAACTCCCAACTCCTAACTCCTAACCCTAACTCCTAACTCCTAACTCCCTAACCCTAACTACCCCTAACCCCTAACCCTTAAACTCCCTAACTCCTAACTCCTAACTCCTAACTCCTAACTCCTAACTCCTAACCTCCTAACCCTAACTCCCTAACTCCTAACCCTAACCCCTAACTCCTAACCCCTAACTCCTAACCCTCTAAACTCTAACCCCTAACCCTCTAACTCCTAACTCCCTAACTCCTAACTCCCTAACTCCTAACCTCTAACTCTCTAACCCCTAACTCCTAACTCCTAACCCTAACCCCTAACTCCTAACCCTAACCCCTAACTCCTACAACTCCTAACTCCTAACCCTAACTCCTAACTCCCTAACTCCTAACTCCTAACTCCCTAACCCCTAACTCCTAACTCCTAACTCCTAACCCCTAACCTCTAAACCCCTAACCTCTTTAACTCCTAACTCCTAACTCCCAACTCAACTCCTAACTCCTAACCCACTAACCCTAACTCCTAACCCCTAACTCTAACCCCTAACCCTAACTCCTAACCCCTAACTCCTAACTCCTAACTCCTAACTCCTAACCTCAACCCCTAACCTCCTAACTCCTAACTCCTAACTCCTAACTCTCTAACTCCCTAACTCCTAACTCCTAACTCCTAACTCCTAACTCCTAACTCCTAACCCCCTAACCCCTAACCCCTAACCCCTAACCCCTAACTCCTAACTCCTAACTCCCAACTCCTAACTCCTAACCCTAACTCCCCTAACTCCCTAACTCCTAACTCCTAACTCCCCTAACCCCCTAACTCCTAACTCCTAACCCTCCTAACCCTCTAACCCTAACCCTAACCCTAACCCTAACCCTAACTCCTAACCCTAACCCCTAACCCTAACTCCTAACTCCTAACCCTAACCCTAACTCCTAACCCCTAACTCCTAACCCCTAACTCCTAACTCCTAACTCCAACTCCTAACCCCTAACTCCCTAACCCTAACCCTAACTCCTAACTCCCAACCTAACCCTAACCCCTAACCCCTAAACCCTAACTCCTAACTCCCTAAACCCCTAACCCCTAACCCCCAACTCCCTAACCCCTAACCCCTAACCCCTAACCCCCTAACCCCTAACCCCTAACTCCCCAACCCCTAACTCCTAACCCCTAACCCCTAACCCCCTAACCCCTAACCCCTAACCCCTAACCCTAACTCCTAACCCTAACTCCTAACTCCCTAACCCCTAACCTCCTAACTCCTAACCCTAACCCCTAAACTCCTAACCCCTAACTCCTAACCCTAACCCCTAACCCCTAACCCCCTAACCCTAACCCCTAACTCCCTAACTCCTAACTCCTAACTCCCTAACCTCTAACCCTAACTCCCTAACCCCTAACCCTAACTCCTAACCCTAACTCCTAACCCTAACCTCTAACCCTAACTCCCTAACTCCTAACCCTAACCTCAACTCCCCTAACTCTAACCCCTAACCCCTAACTCCTAAACTCCCTAACTCTAACCCTAACTCCTAACTCCTAACTCCTAACCCCTAACCCTAATCCCTAACCTCTAACTCCTAACCCTAACCTCCCTAACCCTAACTCCTAACCCTAACCTCTAACTTTCCTAACCCTAACCCTAACCTCCTAACTCCTAACTCCTAACTCCTAACTCCTAACTCCTAACCCTCAACCCTAAACTCCTTAACTCCTAACCCTAACTCCTAACTCCCTAACTCCTTTAACCTCTAACTCCTAACTCTTAACCTCAACTCCTCCTTTAACCCCTAACCCTAACTCCTAACTCCTAACTCCTAACCCTAACTCCTAACTCTACTAACCCCTAACCTCTAACTCCCAACTCCTAACTCCTAACTCCCAACTCCTACCCTAACTCCTAACCCTAACCCTAACCCTAACTCTATAACTCTCTAACCCTCAACTCCTAACCCCTAACTCCTAACCCTAACTCCTAACCC
>JAPFBE010001216.1:0-10675 GCA_034336665.1 Luscinia megarhynchos | reverse complement strand
AGAAACAATACTGTTAATGTTAAAAGATAAGATTCTAAAGAGTTAGGTTACTTACTGTTCTAAGAAGATATGTTATGTATCCCTCAGTTCGAGGCTGTACTCACCAATGGTTCCCAGTTCAAAACACCAATACTTGTTTCCCACTTCCGCCCTTCTCCTTGTCCCATTGTTCTAACACCAATACTTCCTGTTTCCCACTTCCGCCCTTCTCCTTGCCCCATTTCCGGCCGCCTGCTGCTAAGACCTGCCAGTCAAAAGACTCTGCCCTGATATGCAAAGTAGCAAATACTCCCAAATGTACACCTCTGCGGCGGAAGTCCCAGACAAACCAAGACATCATAAAAAGAGAAGAATGGCATCAAATATAGAAAAACCACTGACATCAGATAATTGAGAAAACCCAAAGATACTGAAAGGGAGCCTCGCCCGAGTAACCATCATCTATGGAGTAGTGCCCAAGAATGACACCCCTGGACCAACTGAGCTAAAGGGAGATCTGTGCTTGCGCGTGAGAACTGGGACTCCCATCCTGCCTGCAGGACGGCTAGAGGACCTCTTCCCCGCGACATCACTGGCTCTACCATCAGCAGCAGCAAGCGGCGGCCTTCCCATAGCCCTTCCCAATAAAGAGCTGAATTCTAATAAAGACTTCGGCTCTGCTTTATTTATTACAACTATTTGGGGGCTCGTCTGGGATAGGCCACGCCCACAAGAGGACCTCGGCACCGCCTAGAAGAGGCCCTCCGGGACCGCTCTCCATCCCCGGACTCGAAGCAACTTAGAGCCGGAACGCCGCGGAGAATAGGTAAGTAAGTCGGTGGCGGGCACGGGGGTGAGTGAGTGGGAGTGTGACTGAGACGGGGGCCGGTAGCCGGACTCCCGAAGCGAGTGAGGACCCTCTAGTACCGCGGTTCCGGACTCCCGCGAGGGGGCCGGCCGGGAACGGGGAACGGGGGGAAGCAAATGCAAAGTTGAGTGATTGAGGCACCCCCGGGGTGGACTACCCCCCCAGTCCTCACGCACACCACACTCCACACGGGTTAGGTGGACCGGGGTCTCCGCTGGGTCCTAGAAGCTAGGCCGGGGTTCCCGTGGGTCCTATTTAGGTGGGCCGGGGTCTCCGCTGGGTTCTAGAAGCTAGGCCGGGGTTCCCGTGGGTCCTATTTAGGTGGGCCGGGGTCTCTGCTGGGTCCTAGAAGCTAGGCCGGGGTTCCCGTGGGTCCTATTTAGGTGGGCCGGGGTCTCCGCTGGGTCCTAGAAGCTAGGCCGGGGTTCCCGTGGGTCCTATTTAGGTGGGCCGGGGTCTCCGCTGGGTCCTAGAAGCTAGGCCGGGGTTCCCGTGGGTCCTATTTAGGTGGGCCGGGGGTCTCTGCTGGGTCCTAGAAGCTAGGCCGGGGGTTCCCGTGGGTCCTATTGAGGTGGGCCGGGGGTCTCGCTGGGTCCTAGAAGCTAGGCCGGGGTTCCCGTGGGTCCTATTGAGGTGGGCCGGGGGTCTCCGCTGGGTCCTAGAAGCTAGGCCGGGGTTCCCGTGGGTCCTATGTGTAGGGTGGGCCGGGGTCTCCGCTGGGTCCTAGAAGCTAGGCCGGGGTTCCCGTGGGTCCTATTTAGGTGGGCCGGGGTCTCTGTTGGGTCCTAGAAGCTAGGCCGGGGTTCCCGTGGGCCCTATTTAGGTGGGTAGGGGTCTCCTCTGGGTCCTAGAAACTAGGCTGGGGTTCCCGTAAGCCTCTGGGTGTGGAGCTTGCCCTAAAAGCCTCTGGGTGTGGAGGTTGCCCCAAAAAAGCCTCTGAGTAAGTTTGAGGACGTGGGCAGGATGGGCAAGTGCTTAAGTAAAGGAAGAAAGGCAAGAGGGAAGCTTAACTCTATCCCTCTAGATAGCCCATTAGGGCAATTATTACAAAGGTGGGAGTTGGAAAGTAACATCAAAGAGTTAGATAAAATTCGGATGATACATTATTGTGTAAAAATATGGCCCACCTTAAACCTGCCCGAACAATGGCCAAGGTGTGGAACCAGGGATCCTTGGCTTTGTTCACAGCTAGTACAATATTTAAGAGCCCAAGAGAGCTCTGATACAGAGCAACTTCGGTATGCAATATGTTGGGAGAGGCAAGGGCAGGAGAGTGAAAGGGTCAAGATATGTAAACTAAAGAACAAGAGAAAAGAGGGAAAGGAGGAGGAAGAGAATACACGTAGATGGGACCCTCTAGATCACCTGCCTCCTCCCCTGCCTCCTGAATACCCAGCACCCACACTTACATCTTCTCTGGAAGTTCCTCTTTCTCCACAAGTACATCCTTCTATTCCCTCTTCCTCAGTTGCCCCCTCGGTTCTTCCTCCCTCTTCCTCAGTTGCACCCCCAGTTCTTCCTCCTCCACAAGTTACAACCTCAGTTCTTCCACCTTCTTCACAGGCTGCACCCCCAGTTCTTCCTCCTCCACAAGTTACAACCTCAGTTCTTCCACCTGCTTCACAGGTTGCACCCCCAGTTCCTCCTCCTGCTTCACAACTTGCGCCCCCAGTTTTCACCTCTCCTTCGCAAGTTCCTTCTCCTATTCCCCCTACCTCAGTGATACCCCAAGTTCTAATACCTTCTGAAGTTCCCCTTCCTGTATCCCCTACCTCAGTTATACCCCAGGTTTCCACACCTACTCCACAGGCTCCCCCTTTTATTCTTCCAACTTCAAGTACATTCCCGGATCCTATCCCAGCTTTCCCAGTTTCCTCTTGTAGTCCTTCCGCTTCAGTAATAGCTCAAGTTCCCGTGCCCTCTCAGCAGAGTCCCTCTTCTTTTTCTGTCCCAGTCATATCCACCGTTCCTAGATCACCCCCGCAAGTTCCTTCACCAAGCTGCTCAGTTATTGATTTGTCGCAACCTCATTTTCAGACCCCCCCTTTCTCATCCGACTCTCTTGCTCCCGTGTCATTGTCCCCACTGCCTCCTACACCTACTTACGTAACCTCACGAACTCTTTCACCAGCAATTTCACACACTCCCTCTTTAAATCCTCCGGTTTCCTCAGTGACTTCACCTCTTATGCCACCAGTTACACCTCCTCCTCTGCCGTCAGAGATCCCATCACCCCCTTCTAGTTGGGGACTAGGGTTTAGAAAGGAGAAAATAAACTCACTCCCCCAAGATATGAGAGTCTCTCCTGCAGTAGATGTAGCCCAAGGTCATCCATACTACACAAGATCAAAGACCAAGCTCTTTCCCTTACGCGAAGTCCCAATGGGAGGCATGAGTGGGGGGGTGGGATTTGTAGATGCCCCACTCACCGCCTCAGAGGTTAGGGGCTTCAAGAAGGAGTTAGGGCACTTGGTAGAAGATCCACTTGGGGTTGCCAACCAGATCGATCAATTTTTGGGTTCAAATATCTATACTTGGAGGGAACTAAATTCCCTCCTGAATATATTGTTCACCCCAGAGGAGAAACGGTTAATTCGAACGGCTGGAATTAAAATCTGGGAAAGGGAAAACCGGGCCGGACCCCTGGAGACTATAAATTACCAGTGGTCGATCCTGGTTGGCAACCAAACCAAGAAGGAGGCAGAAGAAGTATGGAAGATTACCGAAGTCTAATAATTAAAGGGATAAAGGAGTCAGTCCCCCGTTGTAGCAACGCAAAATTGGCATTTGATACCTCCCAAGAGAAAGATGAGACCCCTGCAGCCTGGCTAAACAGACTTAGGAGGAATCTGCAGCAATATTCTAGTATAGACCCAGATACTCCTGAGGGGCAAACCTTTTTGAAGATGCAGTTTGTAACCAAATCATGGCCTGATATCAGGAGAAAATTAGAAAAATTAGAAGATTGGCAAAACAAAAGCATTAATGAATTGTTAAGAGAAGCCCTGAGGGTGTACCTGAGGAGGGAAGAAGAAAAGAATCGATCAAAAGCCAGGGTTATGGTCGCAGTAGCCAGGGAGAGTGTTAAAGGACTGAATAATTTCGAGGCACCTAAGACAGCCAAGAGAGAAAACCAGGGGTCAGCCACAGGAGAAAAGGGGAAGGGTGCGATGCCATCTGGGAATTTTCCACGAGGGAATAAGGAACCATTAAAATGCTATTACTGTGGAGAGGAAGGACATGTTAGGAGAGTTTGCAAAAAGGTTGCATTTGATGAAGTTATTGCTCGGGAGCAAGAGGCATTGGAAAAACTGTTAAAAGGGGAGGAACACTATGAATAGGGGGGTCATGGGCTCTTTGTAATGGGGGACCCCATGAAACACCTAGAAGAGCCCATCGTAAATCTAGAAGTGGGTCCCCATCATAAGGAAATAAAGTTTGTAGTTGACACAGGAGCAGACAGATCTAGCCTTAGTGAACTCCCGCCAGGTACAATAATAGGAAGTAAAACATGTGAAGTTTTGGGGGCAGGAGGAAAACCTTTTATGGCAAACCTAATCGAAGTTGAAGTAAGAGGCAACTTCCGACAAAGAATTGCTAATTTTATTTACTTACCTTGGTTAGAAGGAAACCTGTTGGGAAGAGATTTGCAGGTGGAGTTTGGGATAGGAGTGATCCCAAGAGGAGGAAAGAGGATAGCTCAAATGATGGTTTTGTCCACTAGGGATCTAGATGGAATAGAACCTAATGGGTGGGCGGAAGAAGGAAAATATGGTTGTTTAAATATATCACCTATAAGAGTAGAGATGCAAGAAAAGGGCCCCCCGGTGAGGATTAAACAGTACCCGATGTCAGCGGAGAGCAAACGGGGGTTGGCTCCAATTATAACTCATCTTTTAGCAGAAGGTATACTGGAACCATGCATGTCCCCTCATAATACACCGATACTGGCTATAAAGAAAGCAGAAAACAAATACCGTTTAGTGCAAGATCTGCGAGAAGTGAATAAAAGAACCAGAGCAAGACATCCTGTCGTAACCAATCCATATACGTTGTTAAGCCGAGTGCCGAGAGAACATGCATGGTTCACAGTAATTGATCTGAAAGATGCTTTCTGGACCTGCCCGTTAGCAGAAGAAAGTCGGGACTGGTTCGCGTTTGAATGGGAGGACCCAGAAAGCCGGAGAAAACAACAGTTAAGGTGGACCCGGTTACCCCAAGGGTTCACCGAATCTCCAAATCTATTTGGTCAGGAATTAGAAAAACTATTGGAGTCATTCACACCAAAGGAAGGTGTACAAGTTTTACAATATGTAGATGACCTATTGGTGTCAGGAAAAGACCAAGACCTAGTAAAAGAAACTAGTATTGGACTCCTCAACTTTTTAGGTGCAAAAGGCTTAAAAGTTTCTAAGAGTAAGTTACAATTTGTAGAGCCAAAAGTTACCTATCTGGGACATATTATAGAAGCGGGAAGTAAGAAATTAAGCCCAGAAAGGGTATCAGGAATATTGGCAATTCCCGCACCGAAAACAAAAAGTGACATTAGGAAATTATTAGGATTATTTGGTTATTGTAAATTTTGGATTGACGAGTACACTAAGAACGTTAAATTTTTGTACGAAAAATTAATTCAATCAGAGCCAATAAAGTGGACAGACACGGATGAGAAACAGTTAAAGAATCTAAAAATGAAATTGACATCGGCTCCCGTGTTAAGCCTTCCGGACCTAAAGAAAGAGTTTGAGTTATTTGTCAATGCCAATGAAGGGATAGCTTATGGGGTGATCACGCAAAAATGGGGAGAACATCGGAAGCCCATTGCATATCTCTCGAAACTCCTAGACCCAGTTGCTAGGGGCTGGCCCACATGCCTTCAAACTATAGCTGCTGCAGCAAATTTAATAGAGGAAGCCCAAAAACTAACACTTCAAGGAAAAATTATAGTACACACCCCTCATGACCTCAGAACTATACTGAGCCACAAGGCCCAACAGTGGCTGACTGATGCAAGAATATTGAGGTATGAAGCTATGTTAATTGCTACTGATAATTTAGAATGGATCACCAGCAAAATTCTAAATCCTGCACAGTTCCTAACTGGTGAGCCATTAGAGGAACTGGAACATAATTGTCTAGAAATTATAAAGCTACAAACAAAAGTAAGAGACGACTTACAAGATCAGCCCCTATCGTATGGAAAAGTATTGTTTACAGATGGGTCATCAAGAGTAGTAGACGGAAAGAGATGATCAGGGTATGCCATAGTGGAAAAGAAAGAAGGGGCCCAGTTAGAAGTAATTGATCAAGGAAAACTACCCTCCCATTGGTCGGCGCAGTGCTGTGAGATTTATGCTTTAAAGAAAGGACTTGACCTATTAGAACGAGGGGAGGGAACTATCTACACAGATTCAAAATATGCCTTTGGGATTGCACATACATTTGGGAAAATTTGGGAAGAGAGGGGCTTTTTGAATTCAAAGGGAAAAGATTTAATGCATAAAAACTTAATTAAATCTGTGCTAGAGTCCCTAATGAAACCCAAAGAAATTGCAATAGTGCATATCAAAGGGCACCAGAGAGGAGATACTATAGAGAAACGAGGAAACAGAGCGGTAGACCAAGCAGCCAAGCTAGCAGCTAAGATGTCAGAGGGATCGGCCAAAATTTTAAACCTAGAGAGTGTAACACCAGATAGGGAAGAGGAACAAAGGCCAGTCTACAGCAAACGAGAGTTGGAGAAAATGAAAGAGTTAGGGTTACATCAAGGAGAAAAAGGAGAATGGATAACATCTGATGGGAGAAAATATTTAAATTAAGCATTAGCCCGAAGAATGTTAGCCGAAATACACGAGTTAACTCATTGGGGAACGCAAGCCATCTGCGATCATTTCTTAAGAGAGTATACCTGTGTGGGAGTACATAGTCTAGCAAAAACAATTACTGATGGATGCCTCATCTGCCAGAAAGCCAATCAGAAGCAGATGCGGAAGCCAGCGTCAGGTGGGAAAGAATTGGCTTTAAGACCGTTTCAAAATATACAGGTGGACTTTACAGAGATGCCCTCCGTCCAAGGATATAGGTATCTGCTAGTAATTGTTGATCACCTCACCCATTGGGTGGAGGCCTTTCCAACTAAAAAGGAAACTGCAGATGTTGTAACTAAAATCTTGCTAGAACAAATAGTTCCCCGCTATGGAATTATAAATAATATAGATTCAGATAAAGGCTCACATTTTACCGCCAAGGTCCTACAAGACGTAGTAAAAGCATTGGGCATAAGGTGGCGCTTGCATACACCATGGCATCCCCAAAGCTCAGGGAGAGTCGAGAGGACGAATAAATCCCTTAAAAATATATTAACTAAATTAATTATGGAAACTGGATTAAATTGGCTTAAGTGTCTTCCACTAGCCTTGCTTAGAATAAGGACAAAACCAAGATCGGATATAGGGGCATCTCCTTATGAAATAGATGTTTGGACTCCCTTTCCTCTTATCCCCCTACAGCACGGGGGAATATTTGGAAGGGGAGGCGGCAGCTCAAAAATACCTAGAAACAATTGGAAAAACATTAGAAGAATTAAGAAGAAAAGGGTATCTTCCTCAAGCCTCTCCCTTAGATGTGAACATACATAAAATAACTCCTGGGGATTGGGTTCTAATCAAAACGTGGAATAACGCTCCTTTATCTCCAAAATTTGAAGGCCCTTTCCAAGTTCTCCTCACATCGCACGCTGCTGTTAAGACCCAAGAGAAAGGCTGGACACATACATCCCGGGTAAAAGGACCCTTGCCACCCCCATGCACTCCATCAGACTCTGCTGCGACGCGTGACCCTAAGACCCTCAAAGTTCCACCAGACTCTGCTGCGACCTCTCAGCCGTGGACCATAACACGTGACCCTAAAACCCTCAAAGTTACATTAAGAAAGAAGAGATAGACTAAATAAGACTTATAAAAGGACTGGAAATTTTACGTGGTTACAGAAAATCTAGGAATTGTTGATCAATTATTCTCAGTTGCAAGGACATTACATCAAGGTTGTTATAAGTAACTGTTACATGTTAATGTTGAACTTCAGTGTATCGTTTTTGTTAAAAGGTTACACATTGAGTAAATTGTATCCAAATAAAGTCAATAACGTATCCTTAAAACACCACGCCTATCCCCTCATAAAACATTCCCCTAGTAAGGTGTTACAAATTAATAAACGTGGCGGAGAGAAAGGAGGAATGGGCTCTCAACCTCAGGAGCGAAAACCAGTGACCAAGAGGCAAGGCCGGGCGAGATCAAAAGTAAAGATTCGTACCGGACTCTTGGCAGGACTAATCATAGTCCTAATAACTGGTAAAATAGTAGAAGGGGGATGTCCCCGATGTTATAACCCTGTGTATGAAGGAGAAGATCTACAAGCCCTCCTCCAAGTCCATACACAAGTAAACTCCGCTTGTTTTAATAAAGCCCAATTGGCCACATGTAAAGAAGGAGAAAAAACCTATTGGCTTGCTAGAAATATAGCCACCTTTCAGCAACGCCTGACTGGGGAATGTCCTATCAGGGAATGGTTTTGCATAGAGAACCTAGACAATTTGGAAGGAGCTGCTGATCTAATTAAAGAAAAACCCCTAACATCTATTGAAAAGGATTCAAATGAAATCCATAACGAAAACCTCTTCATAGAACTAATAGAAAGAATCAGCCATGAATTAAATATAACCAATTGTTACGTTTGTGGAAGTACACAGATGGCTGATGTATGGCCCTGGGAGGGGATAAGCCTCACTCCCTTAGAAATTTTAAGATGGAAGCAAATAGATCCAGGCCTTCCCGAAGAAGGAGAGCGTAGGGTAGAACAGTGGAAGTTAAAGACGAAGGTTATAGGGGAGGAGTGTATCCAGAGAAAAGGAAGAAAGTACAAAACATATGTAGGGGCCATGCCCTGCAAAAGAACCATGATACTAAAGGGTAGTAAGAAAGAATGGGTCCCCAATGAATCTGAAACTTACTGGTCTCCAAAGAAAAAAGAAAGTAGTTGTCTTCATCATGAAATTTACAACCTATATGAATGCCCCAATAGGGGATGGAACCCCTTTTGGGGGATAAAATCTATATCTAAATACTGGGAAAATCCCCTAGATACACAGGCTGTTAACTGGAGAGCCCCGCCTTACCTCTTTTGGATATGTGGAAACCGGGCCTACACCCAATTACCAAATGATTGGACAGGAATTTGCACGGTGGGGATCATTAAGCCAGCTTTTTTCTTACTTGAAAGAAATTCAGAACAACACCTAGGAGTCCCCCTATACGACCAGTTACGGAAGGGTACTCGCAAGCGTAGAACTATCATCAATCTTGGTGGCTCTCAGAAGTGGAAGGGTAAGGTCTGGACCCCGGAAGAAATTATAAAAACGTATGGGCCAGCCACCTGGGCTCAAGACGGGTCGTGGGGTTACAGGACCCCAATATATATGCTCAACAGGATAATTGGACTACAAGCAGTCCTTGAAGTGGTTTCCAACAAAACAGCATTAGCCTTGGATTATATCAGTGAGCAACTAGCCCAGACCCGAACGGTAGTCTATCAAATCAGGCTAGCTGTAGACTACCTGTTGGCTAATGAAGGAGGTATCTGCGGGAAGTTTAACACCTCTGAGTGCTGCCTAGAGATTGATGATAAGAGCCAAGTTATTAAAAATCTCTCAAAAGAAATTCGAAAGGTCGCGTATGTAGGGACGCAACAATGGGCACCATTAATAAACACAGACTGGTGGGACAACTTCTGGTCGTTTAGGGGAGCCTGGTGGAAGAAGGTAGTTTTCATAATTTTGAGTTCCCTTGCTGGTTTTCTGGTCCTTCCGTGCTTACTTCCCTGTTTAATTCGGCTGATCACGTCTACCGTACAAACAAATTTCCAAATTGCTCCAGCTGTAACTTCCAGACAGGCAACTGTACTAAAACTAGAATCACGACAAAGAAAAAGGCACAAAAGTTAGTCCAAGGGAAGTAGGGGTAGCCCGAAATCTGTACAACCAATTCCAAAAACTTCGGGCGCTCTATCCGGAAGAGCCAGAAACAGCTAATTGATGCGGGACAGAGTCCCGATCAAAGAGTAAGAGGGGGAATATTGTGGTGAATATAGGGTCAGCAGCTGTAATTTGAAAGTGTTACTAGAAACAATACTGTTAATGTTAAAAGATAAGATTCTAAAGAGTTAAGTTATTTACTGTTCTAAGAAGATATGTTATGTATTCCTCAGTTCGAGGCTGTACTCACCAATGGTTCCCAGTTCAAAACACCAATACTTGTTTCCCACTTCCGCCCTTCTCCTTGTCCCATTGTTCTAACACCAATACTTCCTGTTTCCCACTTCCGCCCTTCTCCCTGCCCCATTTCCGGCCGCCTGCTGCTAAGACCTGCCAGTCAAAAGACTCTGCCCTGATATGCAAAGTAGCAAATACTCCCAAATGTACACCTCTGCGGCGGAAGTCCCAGACAAACCAAGACATCATAAAAAGAGAAGAATGGCATCAAATATAGAAAAACCACTGACATCCGATAACTGATAAAACCCAAAGATACTGAAAGGGAGCCTTGCCCGAGTAACCATCGTCTATGGAGTAGTGCCCAAGAATGACACCCCTGGACCAACTGAGCTAAAGGCGAGATCTGTGCTTGCGCGTGAGAACTGGGACTCCCATCCTGCCTGCAGGACGGCTAGAGGACCTCTTCCCCGCGACATCACTGGCTCTACCAGCAGCAGCAGCAGCAGCAGCAAGCGGCCTTCCCATAGCCCTTCCCAATAAAGAGCTGAATTCTAATAAAG
>JAPFBE010001215.1:0-10685 GCA_034336665.1 Luscinia megarhynchos | reverse complement strand
GCTGTCCCGTGCAGGTCCCTCTGCCCCATCATTGAGGGAGGAGGAGTTGGGGGAGAGCGGTGAGGACGAAGAAGATGAAACCACGGAGTCCCCTCGGACCCCAGAGGTTTCTCGGCTTTCAGTAATCCTGCACCCTCAAACCCCCTCCCCAGGGGCCTCCCGTGAGATTCAGAGGACTCCGCTGGCTTCCCGTACCCGACAGGGTCGGAAGAACCAAATGGAGCTACAATGGATTGCCCCTCTTAGGGAAGCAGTTGGACCCCAAGGGGAACGGGTCATAGTTAAGGTACTGTTCTCACCTAGTGATTTAGTTATATGGAAACAGTCGGCTGGAAGTTATAGGGAAGATCCAGAAAGAACTGCACGGGTGGTAAAGATGGTTGTTAAAACTCAGAATCCGGATTGGAATGATTTGCAGGTTCTGCTAGATACATTGATGGATTCCACTGAAAAGGAAATGGTGTTGAGAGCTGCTAAGGAAAAAGCTAGGGAAGATATCCGGACCCAGAGAATAATGGGGTTGTCAGTAAATGAAGTAGTTCCCCAGGATGATCCGGGATGGGATCCAAATACTGGGGAAGGGTACCGCAGACTAAAACAGTTCCAAGAATTAGTAATAGAAGGGGTCAGAAGTGGAATGCCTAAGACGTTGAACTGGTCTAAATTATATACGGTCAAGCAGGAGAAAAATGAGTCCCCCTCGGCTTTTCTAGAAAGGCTGAAAGAGGCAGCTAGACGGTTTACTAGTCTGGATGTGGCGTCGGAGGCTGGGCAATTACAAATAGCTTTGTTGTTCACTGGGCAATCTCAGGATGATATCAGAAAGAAATTGCAGAAGTTAGAAGGAGAGGATACCCGGAGGTTAGAAAAGTTATTGGAGACAGCATGGAAAGTGTACAATAATAGGGAAAAGGAAACAGCCAAGCGTCAGCAGGCTAGTATTCTGGCATTAGTACAGCAGACAGGAGGACAACGTGGTAGAGGTAAAGGAAATAGGGGCAGAGGTCGTGGAGGATTTGGCGGCAGAGGTAGAGGCTTTTACCCGGGAAATAATGGAAATTTTGGACAAGGAAGTTTGGATCCAAATCAGTGTGCTTTTTGTAGACAACTGGGACATTGGAAAAACGAGTGCCCCTCAAGAATAGGGCTTGGGAGAGGGAGGGGCGGAAACAATGGTAACTTTCTTAGTTACCCTCTTTTGCCAGCAGATGCCGCTCAAGCCCAAATAATGATGATGGGGAGCTATCAGAATCAGAATCAGAGCTGACTAGATCAGGATTTGAAGGTCAGGATGGAGGTGGAGGGAGAAGAACAGGTACTTAGGGTAGACACTGGTGCAGTACATTCGGTTTTAAATAAGCAACTGGGACCTTTAAGCGACACAACAGTCCAAGTGGTAGGGGCTATGGGACAGGTAGAAGAGAGACCCTTTTGACAACCTATGAGTTTGAGATTCGGAAAGAAAGAATTAGACCATAGATTTTTGTACATGCCAAATTGCCCTGAACCTTTATTTGGGAGAGACTTGTTATCTATTCTAAATGCTAAGATTATATTTGAAAATGGACGGGTGAAATTAGAAATTCCAGATGAAGAGATTGGGAAAATATTTGTGATGAGCGAAGTGGATCCACAGCCTGTCCCACCTGAGGTAGAACAAGCAGTTGTGCCATGGGTATGGGAATCAGGGATACCTGGAAAATCGAAAGCAGCTCCCCCAGTAGTAGTAGAATTAAAGGAAGGGGCAAAGCCAGTAAGGGTATGGCAGTACCCTATTAAATTAGAAGCTAAACAGGAATAGCCCCGATGATTTCTTGGTTCACAGTGTTAGAATTGTTAAAAGAATGTGAATCGGAATATAATATCCCAATTTTTCTGGTTCGGAAACCAAATGGTAAGTACAGGTTAGTGCAGGATTTGAGAGCCATTAATGAAATAGTTAAAGACATTCACCCGGTGGTTGCCAATCCTTATACTCTGGTAACATCCGTATCAGAGAAATTTAAATGGTTTACTGTAATTGACCTGAAAGATGCCTTCTTCTGCATTCCATTGGCTGAAGAGAGTATGAAGTATTTTGCCTTTGAATGGGATGATCCAGCTACAGGACGCAAGAAACAGCTCACCTGGACCCGACTCCCACAAGGTTTCAAGAATAGTCCAACCATCTTCGGTAACCAGCTCGCAAAAGAATTAGAGGAATGGAAAATGACACAGGTAAAGGAGTCTCCTTTCTCTTATGCAGTCTTGCAGTACGTAGATGATATACTAATTGCTACGGAAGGGAGAGAGAAGTGTGCTCTATTGACAATTGCCTTGCTGAATATGCTGGGACAAGCAGGGTATCGAGTTTCAAAGGAAAAAGCCCACTTGGTTTGTGAGAGTGTGTTATACTTGGGATGTGAACTTACCCAAGGACAGCGCCGTTTAAGTGTAAATCGAATAGAGGCAATTTGTTCAATTCCACTCCCTAGAAGTCACCAAGAATTAAGATCGTTTCTCGGAATGGTGGGTTGGTGCAGATTATGGATATTAAATTTTGGACTCATGGCAAAATCTCTACATGAGGCCTTAAAAGAACAAAGGTTGGAATGGACTCCTGCCCAGAGGAAAGCATTTCAAAACTTGAAACAGGCCTTAAAAGAAGCACCTGCTTTAGGGCTACCAGATTTAAAGAAAACTTTTCAGCTGTATGTGAATGAAAGGCAGCAATTGGCAATTGGTGTGCTGACTCAAAGAATAGGATCATGGAAACGGCCGGTGGGGTACTTCTCAAAGCAATTAGACCCGGTAAGCGCTGGGTGGCCATCCTGCTTAAAGGCTGTGGCGGCTACTGTATTGCCTTTGGAGTAATTCACATTCATGGTGCATTGTGGAAAGAAAGAGGGTTGCTTAATTCACAGGGAACTCTAATTAAACATCGTGAAGAAGTCTTGGCTCTGCCCGAAGCAGTTCACAGGCCAAAAGGAGTTGCAGTGATGCATGTCCGAGGACATCGAAGAGAAGAAGGGAAAATATTTGATGGGAATCGTCTAGCCGACTTCACAGCCCGAGAGGCCGCTCGACAGGTTTGGACTCAGATGGCCTTGATACCAGTCAAGGTAAACCCCGTGACACCCTACTTGACTCAACAGCCACGATATGCACCTGATGATGAAAAACTGGCAATGCTGCTAAAGGCACAAAAGAATTCTACTGCATGGTATGTTACTGGCACAGGACAAGTGGTGGTACCAGAAAATATAATGAAAACTATTTTAATCATGGAACATAATAAGTGTCATTGGGGTGCAGAAGTATTGGTAAAATTTTTGAGAAACGAAATAGTCTCTAATCGGATGTTAACATTG
Organism: Luscinia megarhynchos; assembly: GCA_034336665.1. NCBI lineage: Eukaryota > Metazoa > Chordata > Aves > Passeriformes > Muscicapidae > Luscinia > Luscinia megarhynchos. The sequence goes on along the minus strand of JAPFBE010001215.1, from coordinate 7,335 downwards.
GCAAAACGAGTGAATGCGATGTGCTCATTGTGTTTAAAGAACAATCCTGTAGTTAGGAAACAGGTTCAGTTGGGAAAATTACAGGTAGGACCTGAACCAGGAGACTATTGGCAAATAGACTTTTCGGAGCTACCACGGTCCCAAGGGTATAAGTATATGCTAGTCTATGTGTGTACTTTTTCAGGATGGCCAGAAGCATTTCCATGCAGAACAAATCAAACAAAAGAAGTAGTGAAAACTCTTTTAAGAGAAATCATTGCAAGGTTCGGGGTACTGTTAGGATTATCTTCAGATAGGGGAACCCATTTTATTGCTACGATAGTACAAGAAGTAGCCAAAATGCTAGACATAACCTAGAATTTGCGTACTCCTTGGAGACCTCAATCTAGTGGGCAGATAGAGAGAATGAACCAAACGTTAAAAAGCCAAATTAAAAAGATCTGCCAAGAAGCTAAGTTACAGTGGCCTCAGGCTTTACCATTGGCATTGTTACGGGTCAGGATTAAACCCCGAGAAAAGGTAGGAGTGAGTCCTTATGAAATATTGTATGGCAGACCATATCATGCTACTACCCTAAAAGGAGATCCACATATATCGGGAGATCAGGTGATCTTTAATTATGTTATGTCTCTTAACAGAATTCTCAGCTCCTTGCGGGGAGCTTTGCAGTGGAATTGGTCTCTGCCTCTGGAAAATCTGGTTAATGGAATACAACCAGGAGACAATGTATATGTAAAGAATTGGTCCACAGAGCCACTGAGAGAAACATGGGACGGCCCATGGTAATTTTGACCACATTTACAGCAGTCAAGGTGGCAGGGATCGACAGTTGGATACACTACACGCGAGTCAAGAAGGTCCCAGCCCAATGGGAAGCGCAAATCGTATCCCCAATGCGAATGAAGATACGAGCCGTACCAGATTGCTAGTTATTGCTTTGTTAGTGATCTTAAGGTCCTTGTCCACTAATGGAATGATAACGATTTCTGTTTCAGAATCATTGGTCGGAGCAATGGAGGGAATGACTGTGAACCTAACCTGCAAGATCCAAAATGATCAGGAAATTGGAGCCGGTGAAATGACTGTACATTGGAAAGGAGGAAATAGAGAGCGCAAAGGTAGCACTGTCACAATTTGGGATAAGGATACACACACTGAAACACTACTCTGACAATTGCAAATGTAACGATGGATGACACCGATGTGTTTACATGCTTAGTAGTAATGAAAGGTAGTTTTGACTACAAACAGATCACACTTAGGGTAGAAAAATGGGGAAGTGGTGTCAACAAAGTGGTAGTTGCTCCTTTTGAAGCCGAAGTTGACATGTGGGTTGGACCCCCTTTACGAATTAATTGTACTTGGGTCACAGAAAGCTCCTGTGGACATAAATATTCAGTAACTTGGTGGAAACTAAACAAAGAATTAGACCAATGGGAAAAACCGAAAGGACAAAGTAACGTAGTTTTGGGTGATCAACATGGAATTGGATGGCTAAATGATACTGAGGCTAAGATAGGGAGTTCAGAGGGAAGAGAGGAGAAAGCCCCTGGGAGTCGAGGGACACAGACAGAGAGCACCCCAGAATCTGCCTGGGGTTCCTCCCCCAAACCAGCAGCATTTGAGTGCTTTGCTGAGCCCTGGGTCACCCCAAAATCTGAGGCAGCCAGGGAAGGAGTTGTGACCCACGGGCCTGCCCATCCCCGGCACCCCCATTCCCTGGGACTCCAATCACGGGAACCCATTCCTTATGACCCCCCTCTCTTGGCCCCCATCCCAGGGCTGCCATTCCCCAGGGTCTCCATGGCCCAAGACCCCAATTCCCAAGGAACACTCTCCTCAAAATTCTACCCCCTACAATCCCACTTCCCCCAGGACCTTGATTCTCCCAGGACCCCCATTCCTCTGGACCCCATCCCTGGCTCCCCACACCCTCTGAGCCCCCCACTCCTGGGAAATCCATGTCCCACCTTGTGCCTCCCAGCCTTGTCCCCACCCTGCCCACAGCCTGTCCCCAGCTTGTGGCCACCCTGCCCCCATTCTGTCCACACCCTGCCCCCACCGTGTGCCACCTACACATGAGGACGAGACGTGACCTCGCTTCCTGTCCCTTCATCGGAAGAGTCACCAGCCAGGGGACAGGCGGCCCCGGCAGCGAGTGACAGCCAGTGCCCATGGCCGGGGACACCGGGATGGCCGGGAAGGTGACGCTGCTGCTGTGGGGTGAGGGATTTGGGGACAGGAACGGGACAGGGACAGAGGGACAGGAATGTGGGGTTTGGCACCTTGGAGCTGGGGCAGCTGTGGGGACAGGGACGGGGGACAGGGACCAGGGGACGAGCACCATGGGGATGTGGCCGTGGGGCTGGGGGGTGACCTGTCGTGGGTGACTCCTCCCAGCCCTGTCCCTTCTCCCTTCCAGCCCAGACCCTCGGCCTCGCTGGTGAGTCCTCGGGGGATGCCATGTCCCTGCCCCGCTGTCCCCAGCCCCGTGGTGGCCCTGGCAGGCTGCTGTCCCCTGTCACCCGCAGGTGCCCAGAGCACCCAGCTCCTGGTGCAGCCCCCCTGGACACCGGCGGTGCTGTGGGACCGGGTGACACTGACCTGCCGGGGCTCGGGGACCGACGGGGACACCTCCTGGTACAAGGACGGGCAGAGCTGGTGGCAGAAGGGACCCAACAGCTTCACTGTCACCGAGAGTGGCACCTACAGGTGTTTCCGACCTGGCAGTGGGAACAGTCCCTCCGTGATGGTGTCAAATGTTGAGGGGGGATCTGAAATGCTCAAGGTGGCTCCCTCATAGGTCTGGGTGGGCTCCACTCCGTGGGTGGCCTCACAACCCTCATGTGGCAAGAGCCTGTCCCCTGCACACAGGGACATCCCAGTGCATCCCAGTGTGGTGGGAGCCCCGTGGTGACAGCTGTGTCACGGGGCTGCTCCTGCTGTCCCTGGGACTCTCCATCCAGATGTCCCCGATGCCACGGGCACCCACTATGAACCTGTATCGGGCTGCTCAGTGTGACGGGGCCCCCTCTGTCTCCCAGACTCGCTGGTGCTGCAGTTGCCAGCACACGCGCTGCTGGAGAGGGACACGGTGACACTGCGCTGCCGGTGCTGGTGGGACGAGCCGGTCACCAGGGTGAGATTTTACAATGACGAGAAGATGCTGCGGGGGTCCCTGAGGCCACACAACAGCGGCCGCTGCAGCTGCGAGGGCTCGGTGGCCTCAGGAATGGCAATGTCAGTACCGGTGACAGTGACAGTGCACGGTGAGCACCCCCACGGATTAACCCCAATATCCGGATTCCCCCAAAGCCACTTCTCGGTGTACTCAGAGTCACAGTCCCCTCCCCCATCTCCTTCCCAGAGCTCTTTACGGTGCCGCAGCTGGAGGGTCCCCCCGAGCTCCCCGAGGGGTCCCCCCTCAATCTAAGCTGCCTCAGCACCCCCAGCCCCCTGCGGCCCCCAGCCCCCCTCCTGTACCGCTTCTACCGGGACGGGCAGTCGGTGTGGGGCCCACGGGGGTCCCCGTAGCTCCTGCTGCCCGCCGTGAGGGTCTCCCACTCGGGCAATTACAGCTGCGAGGTGTGCTCCGAGGGGGGGGCCGTGCGGAAGAGCAGCGCCCGGCTCGGCGTCACGGTGCACAGTGAGTGCGGGGATGGGCACGGGGAGCCCCCACAGCCCCCTCGGGCCCCCATCTGGGCACATCCATGTACCCCAGAAATCCTCCTTGTGTCCCCCCCCTGCCTCAGCCCTGTCTGTGTCCCCGCAGTGCCCGTGGCCATTGCCACCATCACCCCCGGTCCTCCGGCACTCCAGGTGCGCCCAGGTGACCCCGTGACCCTGCGCTGCTCGGTGCAGGTGGGCTCAGCCCCTGTCACCTTCACCTGGCTGCACAACGGGCACGAGGTGGCCCGGGGTCCCCTCCTGGAGCTTGGGGCCATCGATGTGGGACATTCAGGCACCTACCAGTGCGTGGCCACCAACCAGCTGGGACAGGACGGGCACCGTGTGTTCCGGGCACTCAGCTCAGAGCTGGCCCTGCAGGTGACACCACAGGGAACCACTGGACACCACTGGAGCACAGGTGGGGTCACTCGGGGTTCCTGTGTGGGTCTGAGACCCCCGGATCACAGATGACCCAGGGTCAACCCCCTCTGTCCCTGGCAGTGACACAAATGGAACAGGGCACAGGAGGGGAACTCCTGAGGTCACTGGGATTGCAGAACCTCTGGGGTGATCCCGGTGACATCCGTGTGTCCCCCTCTGTTTCCCGCAGTGGCTGCAGGGATCCTTGTGTCTCTCTTGTTCCTGGTCCTGCTCATTATGGCCTTGTACTGGTGGATCCAGAAGGGTGGGTGACAATGGGGGACAGGGGTCCTGCAGAGCGCTGGGAAGGCCCCAGAGAAGGGGGGTGACACCCACAGCCCTGACTGGGGAGGGGCTGAGCCCCCAGTGACCTTGGCTCAAGGCCCTGGGGTGTCTGGGGAGGTGCTGAAGGGTCCTGCAGGGATGTTGAGGGTTCTATCAGGGCTTTTTGGGGCATTCAGAGGGTGCCCCTCCCTGCCAGGCTCGGGGTTTTGGGGGGTCAGAGTCTTGGGGCAGTGGGGTGGCTCAGGGTTTCTGGGGGGCATCAGGGATACTGGGGGGATCTGGAGGGAATTGAGGGGCTGGTGGTGGTTCAGGATTCCGAGGGTGGATGGGGAATCAAAGTCACCTGTCCTGTTTCCTTTGCAGGTGCCAGGAAGAACCAGGAAAGGTGAGTGCAGGTTCTGACCATGATTTGGGTTTTCCCCAACCTCTAAGGGCCTCTCATTCCCTTCCACACACCCCCTTGTTCCCACAGGGTCCCCCCCTGTGCAGGATCCTCAGGCCACCTATATGGAGCTGCTGGGGCCACATGGGCAACCTTGGGAACCCAGTGACATCTATGACAATCTGCAGCAAAAGTTGTGACACTCTGGGATGGGGGAGGTCCTGGACGAAGGGGAAGCCCCTAGAGCGGGGGGGCAGCACCCAAGGCCCCTGGCCTGGGGGAAACTGAGCCCACAGTGACCTCAGCTGGGGGTGCTGGGGGTCGTGGGGGGAATTTGGGGGATCTTGGTTGGGCTGCAGGGGCATCCCTGAGTGGGCTTGGAGGAACATTGGGGTGGCACTGGGAGCTCCTGAAGGGTTTGGGAAGGTCATGGATTTAGATATTGTCAGAGCACACAACTCTACATATGTAACATCCCGGTATGTTGCTAATGTTTCCGTGAGCATTCTTTTCAACTTCAATTCCCATAGAAGATATTGTGAGTCAGTAAGTGCGACCACTGCCAAATTTTTACAGTCATTTGGTGTGAGTGCATGTCCATTTAATGTGCTTTTCAGCACCGGTTTTAAATGGGGTGAGGAGGTGCCATTATCCCTTAAAGCTTTTCATAATTCTTTAATTTCATGAGATGGAATGGGAGACCATCTCCTAGGACCATGTCTTAGGGCTGTGGATTGAATATAACAGGCATTGCCATCACATTAAGACACTCATCTTTACAAATGTCCCTTCTAATCTCCTGCCAATTCGTTAACAGGGAATTATCATATGGTTGGGGGTTTAAATCTGACGAGTTTTGAGGATAGATTGTCTCAGTTTGAAGGTGAGATGTGTTTTGTACAGACAGCCTGGATACATGATTCGCAGGTGCAACGTAAGTCTATGCCCGTCCCCTGTTCAGTAAGTGGGAAATGTGATTAAAAAGCTTAACCCCGACTTTATCCCAAAAGTCCTTGGTAAAAACCACGTAACGATCTGCATTTGGGAAGTTAATTAAAGTCCATTCTAAAAGACTCTTTAACTCTTGCTTAGGCAGGTTATGCTGACTAGAACTCAAAAAATGCTTCAGTTGCTTATACAGGGCTCTCTTGTGAGTAGAATGAGTCTGGCCCATTATTAACTTTAACTACTAACCTCGGTTATCTCAGATGCAGTGCTAAATTTCCGGGGTCCCACACAAGCGCTGGCCAGGCATTCTGGCTGGGTGGAAGACACTGTATTTCTGGTCCCCTCCTCTGAGCATCGCTGTATATGTCGCTGGGCAATGGCTCAGTGTGCTTGGGACCTCCCTCCGATCCAGCCCCCCACCGAGACTGCCCGTCCCAGTAGAAGCGGTACAGGAGGGGGGCTGGGGGCCGCAGGGGGCTGGGGGTGATGAGGCAGCTGAGATTGAGGGGGGACCCCTCGGGGAGCTCGGGGGGACCCTCCAGTACCGGCACCGTGAAGAGCTCTGGGAAGGAGAAGGGGGAGGGGGATTTGTGACCCCGATTCGCTGGGGAGGGGCTGTGGGGGTGTCGGGGTGGCAGCTGTGGGGTGCTCACCCTGCACAGTCACTGGCACCGGAGCCGAAGGGCACAGCAGAGACATTCCCACCCGGCACTCACAGAGGTAGCGACTGCTGTGCTGCAGCCGCAGAGGGGCAGGGACAGCTCCGTGTCATTGTGGAGAGTCCCCAGTTCCTTTCCGTCACGGTAGAAGGACACCAAGTTGAGCGGCAAGTCCCACCAGCGCCGGCAGCGCAGTGTCACCGTGTCCCCCTCCAGCAGCGCCCACGCCAGCACCTGCAGCACCAGCGAGTCTGGGGGACAGGGGGGACCTGTCACAGCCGAAGCCACCAGGAACGCCTCAGTGATCCCGAATTTCATCATGGGTTCCCCCCACACTGGGATGCTCTGAGATGTCCCCTGAGCAGGGACAGGCTCTGGTCACACCATGGGTTCACCCATTAAACTGAGCTCACCCTGATCCCTCAGGGTCCTCGCAGGTGCTAGAGTAGGGACACCTAAACCTCCCTCACCATTTAACACCCTCACGGGGTGGCTGAACTCACTGCCGAGTCTGTCACACATGTAGCTGCCACTCTCGGTGACAGAGAAGCTGTTGCGTCTCTCCTGCTCCCAGCTCTGCCCGTCCTTGTACCAGGAGGTGTCCCTGTCGGTCCCCGAGCCCCGGCAGGTCAGTGTCACCCGGTCCCACAGCACCGCCGGCGTCAAGGGGGGCTCCACCAGGAGCTGGGTGCGCTGGGCACCTGCAGGTGACAGGGGACAGCAGCCTGCCAGGGCCACCACGGGGCTGGGGACAGCGGGGCAGGGACATGGCATCCCCCGAGGACTCACCTGCGAGGCCGAGGGTCTGGGCTGGAAGGGAGAAGGGACAGGGCTGGGGGGAGTCACCCACGACAGGTCACCCCCGCAGCCCCACGGCCACATCCTCATGGTGCTACTCCCGTTCCCCTGTCCCCTGTCCCCTTGTCCGCACAGCTGCCCTAGCTCCAAGGTTCCTGTCCTGGATCAGTGTTA